>CM033714.1:54607740-54885648 GCA_019671005.1 Hibiscus mutabilis | reverse complement strand
AAGAAGATCAGCCCAAAATAGACCAACGCCGCAGGTAAACAAATCGAAACCCTAACCCCTTTCTAGTATACTTATGATGTTTGAGATGGAAAAAGAAAGAGGAAGTATACCTCAAATCTTGAGGGTTTTTGCTATTATGCTCTATTTCTTTTGAAATCCACAATTGTTGTTGTTACAATTGATTTAGGGCATTCTGTTTACATACCCTGAAATACATGCATTTACAAAAATGAAAATAAAATCCGAAATAACCCTATTAGCTACCTGGTATTTTATTTGGATTCGAATGTATCTCTGATTTTTGCGGTTAATTCTCTAAAATTCACGGTATTTGTTGGGCGTTTTTGCCTCCTTTGACATTTCTGTTGATTTGTTTGCATGTACCGTGGCTGCTAAGAGAGGACCAGAGAGAGGCTCGGTTTGGGGAGCAAGCCTTTGACGTAGCTGCCATCGTGGCAAATCAACGGTGAAGTGGCGTCGGGCCACCAGTCTTCTCGACCGATGTGGAGACAAGAGCTGGCAATCCAATAGATGCGTGTGGCTTCAACGTGAGTGATGAAGCGTCATTCACGCATGCGTGGGGAGCTCAAACGTCGCGTGGGCGCATGGCCGTTCAAGAAGCTTCCTTGTGTTGATCCGAGCCGCCCAATGCGATCTGGATCCAACAAGATCGATAGATAGGCCGCTGCAACCAACAGAGAGAGTTCATTAGGGTTTCTTTTTTAAGGCCTTATCGGGGCCACATGTAATGGACCGTTAAAACTTTGGGCCTTTATTTATTTTTAGTTTAGTGGGTTATTGATATAAAACTTAGACTTCAATTATTTATACATTGGGTTTTATTACTAGTTTATAATCTCTCTCTTTTTTGATTTTCAGCTTAATTATTATTATTATTATTATTATTATTATTATTATTATAATACATAGCAACAATTAACTAATAATAACACATAGTAATGTAATCACTCATTTTTATCCGTTGTATAAATTGTATTAATGTATGTTAGTTTAATAATTAACGTATTATTATTGCATGTATACATATCATATTATGTGTATACATTATATATGTGTGATTAATGGGTGACATATACGACTGCATGCATGTTATACGTACTATGGGTGTATATATTAATATTTATAGTCATATGTGTGTTTATATTTTATGCGTACATTGTGTATGTGTGGGTATTCATGGTAATTATACGTATAGCTATATGCATATGTGACGATATGTCATTAATTAAGGATGTATGCGTGTATTAATGTTTGCATGTTACGTATATATGTGTACCCGTATGTAAACATTACATCGTATGTATATGCCTATATTATTATTATTATTAGTAGTAGTAGTAGTAGTAGTAGTAGTAGTAGGGTTGGACTAAATTAAATAAAAATAAATGGATATATTAGAACCCTGAAAAATTAAGTGTCCAGGTCCTCTATTACAAATCAAAACCCAAAATTAAAATTTACAAAGCCCATTTTTGGCCCGAATCAGATTAAGCTAACCCTAATCATCATTTTTCCTTGCACAGCCCAATCTGAGCCATTGGATCAGATTTTGATCCAACGGCCCTGATCGAAAAGGGAAAACCTTCTAGAGGTCACGTGCGACCCACTCACGGGGCTGCTGGACTTCCACGCGCTCGTGGCTTGCACACGCCGACTCCTCAGATATCAAGATGCCACGTGGCTTCATCTCGGGCATTCCCACCGATTTCCAGATTGCATTAGAACTGTCCCTTTCTCGTGCAAATCCAATCGTCGATCAAATCTGATCCAATGGCCCTCGGAGCTTCTGGCAGAACGGTCACCACCACAACATGCCGTTCGTACCAACCACCGCGTTCAGAGATCACCGAAGACAAGGAAAATCAGATTTTTCGTCAGTATCAAATCAACCCAAAAATATGTATTTGACTGATTTTCTACCAAACCAAAAAAGGGGGATATATGTATGAAACAAGTAATCTGTAAGGGGGTTTGGTTGTAATCAGTTTCCAAAAAAATACGAAACAAGGAGTTTCACCCTCTTGTTCTTTTCGAACATACAAAGAACATACAAAGGTATCCACCCAGCCCGAGTGTTGCATGCATGCATGTGTTCTAAAGATAACAAAAGAAAAGGAGTGAGTGGTTTTACCTCCAGTCATCAGTTCCCCTACCGGCAACAAGCCTAAATATGGTGAGCCGGCTAAAAGGGAGAGACGTTCTTTCGGTCTCGTTTTAAAAAATATAGTTTCCGCTCCGTATTTTCTTAGATCTAGGCAAAAGGGGAAGTCTTTGTGTAGATCTAAATTCAGATTCAGGTTTGGGTTGAAACGAGGTTTATTTTGGTGGGTTTTTTAGGTTCGTCGGTGCCGACTAGCAGTGGTCGGCGGTGGAGGAGACGGTGGATGATCACCGGTTTCTGGGTTCGTTGAGGGTTTGAAGTTGGTTTTTGAGAGAAAATGAGAGAATGGGGGGATATTATCCTAAGGCTCAGAAAAAATGAGGGAAAAAGAGAGGGGAGGCCGGTTGGGGGTATTTATAGGCGAGCTTTAAAAAAATGGCCTAATTACTCATTAAACCATCCCGCGTTTTGGTATTTTTCAAAATGAGTCTTCCCTTGGTATAATTGCAACTTCAGTCCTCTCTAGTTTTCCAAAATTTCAATTGGACCCCAAATTAATCCGAAATCAGTTTTAAAAAGGGTAAAATGCGTGCTTAGTCCCTCCGCGTTTTTTATTTTTTCAGTCTGAGTTTGTCACATGGGTTAATCGCATTCTTAGTCCTCCCAAGTTTCGTCCAGTTCTCAATTGTGTCCCTAAGTGTGCATTTTGTTCATTTAATTTTAGCTTTCTGTTTCATTTTTCGTTCATTTCAGTCCTTGGTAAATTTGTGAATATTTATGTTATGTTGTTTATGTTATGTGTTTTTTAGTATGTATAATTTGCCCATTATTTACTTGTGACTTTTCTATCATGTTTTCCTTTGTTTTTAGGTATGCTATGTCTTGTTTTATTTTCTACTTCATTTGCTCGCATTTGCATGCATATCTTTTATATGTAAGGTTTGGTTTATTTCGAATATCATGTTATATGTTAGTACGTTAGCATGTTTGTGTATACTAACATAAATTTCCGTATCCCCTTTTTAGGTTACATGTTAGTGCGTTTTTGTCATGTGCCATGCCATGTTTTATTTATTTATTTGTGCATGCAAATTATGTCGTATGTTATGTGCTAGGTATTAGTTTCTTTGTTAGTACGTCGTTTTGATTTGTGAAATTAACATCATAATACATTCATGCCATGCATATGTTACATTGTATGTATTCTTGAAGTATGGGTTCTTTATTTACTACATGTTTTATTCATGCCTCGTGATTATTATTATTATTATTATGATCTGCCATGTTCGTGTTTTTTATCATATTTGTTTAATTTTGTGATATCCATGTTTTTATTATTTATTTTTTCCTTTACCATATGAATGCAAATGTATATTCCAAATTATTTCTCTAAGATTGCATATCAAGATATATAAACTGTCAATGCGGTGCCCTTTTATCCGAGTGTAAACGGGGCTAGTATCAGGCGTAGTGATAGTGGTTGGGCGTTTACTCTCGGATAATGGGGCCTTTAAAATCTACTCGCACTTATAACCAAATTTTACTTTAATCGTTATTTTAATCCGGAAAATCTAATATTAATAAAGCGGTAATTATTAAAGTACCAATTTTGGGCGGTGTGAGGGTGCTAATCCTTCCCCATCCGTAACCGACTCCCGAACCCAAAGTTTTTGAATCTCTGGTTTTATGGTGTCCAGCCTACCTAAGTGGCCGGTGGTGACTCCATTTTCTTAAATAAAATACGATATTTTTGAAACCCCACGGAATAAATATTTTAATACCCGAAAAACCACAAACACTTCGAAACATTTTTTTTAGCGAAACAGACATCGCTACAGATAGCGACTACGCTGGGGACCATTTTTTGTTTTAAAAAAAAACAAAAAGAGAGTCGAGCTTTTTAAAATAATTACCACTTTATTAATATTAGAAGTTCCGGATTAAAATGACGATTAAATTAAAATTTGGTTATAAGTGCGCGTTTATTTTAACGCATTTAAAATTTGGCATATAAATCTGTTTTTTAAGTGGAGGGAAAACGCTAATGCTTTCGTGGAGATATTGTTCTCCCGTGTAGGCCTAGCAAGTACCTTCGGGGCTCGAGTACCTTATGCTTTCGTAAGGATATCGTTCCTTCGTGCAGGCATAAGCGAATGGGTCCCCCTGAATTGAACCCGGTTGAAAGGAGCCTATAATGGGTGATGATCGGGGGCCTTGCTACCCTTAGTAGGGGACAGCAAGGACAATTCGGGTACCTCCTAGCACCAACACTGCATGTAGAGAACATAGAAACCCACCCTATTAGAGCCATGCGGATAACCTTAGGTGTTTTAGATGGGTAAATAGGGTTGTTTTGTATGTTTACCTTATTTAATTCGTCTTTTTATTTATGTATTTATTAATTCTATCCGGTACTGACTTGTCTTCTTATGCTCTTTTTTTCATGCATTATTACATTTGCATTACATAAAGGTACTGGATCAAGTGGTTTGCCCGATCAGAAAGTCTTTCATCATGGAAAAAAAGGTGCCTTAGGAAAGAAGAGCTTAACTTGTCAGTCAGACATTGGTCAGAGGTCAACAAGAAGGCCCAAGGGGACAGTTTACCAAGCGAGCGCGTAATAGCAGGGTACACCTATGTGAGTCTTCAACAGAACAACTTATGGGACCTTCAAAGTATCTGGGAAGGATGGGACCAGAGATTACAAGACAGGTTATGTGATAGTTATGGCGACATTGCACAATTGTTATACGTTCGGGTCAACCAGCCCCTACTCCGAGCCATTTTCAGTTCTAGAATCCTGTCTTTTGTTGCTTCACCTTCAATGGACAGGACATGATGCCCACAGTAGAAGAATATACCGCCTTACTTAATCAGAAAACGTTCAGGAAGATTGGATTTACGTAAAACCTCCGAGGAATCAGAATTACACTTTAAAGCTCAAAACCTTTACCGGAATGAGTGACGATTGGGTTAATGGCTTGATCTGACTTCGAGGAGACAGTACAGTATTTGCATGGGAGAGCATTCGAGACATCCTACCTGCACATCTAGATGAGGAGAAAAGGATAGACATGCTTGCCTTGGGAATATATGGGTTGGTGATCTTTCCAAGAACTCTTGGAAACATTGATGTAGCCATTCTAGATCTGTTCGAGCGTATAAAACGGCGGGCAAATCCAGTACCAGCAATCTTGGCCGAGACCTTTATTTCCTTAAATGCTAGTCGAAAGCATGAAGAAGGACATTTTAGGGGGTGTGCACAGCTGTTACAGGTGTGGGTTCAGAGCCATATGTGGAAGACGCAGACAAGGGTCCTACTAGGGATATCCTTCCAAGGTTTTTTGCCCTTACGGGAGTACTTAGCAAAAGAGTGGCGAGAGAACTTGAAAACAAATAAATGGTCTAGTTTCTTCGGGAACATTCAAGACGAAGACATAGTATGGAGGGTCCCATGGCTCGGTAGAGTTAATTACTTTTTATACAGTTGTGGTGATTTCAACTGGCTGATAATGTTGGGACTGTATGGAGGGATTGCTTGTGCTCCGCTTTTGGTGTCCCGACAATTCGGATCATGACAGTTCATTCCCAATACCGCCGGGTTAAGCCGAACTGAATTTCCTTTCAAAGGTGAGTTTAAAGAAAAAGTCCAGACTATCATGAGGGCTTGGGACCATTGTTACCGGGTCAGGGTGGAAGGAGACACCGAGCATATGACCACTCCAGACTATGATCTTTGGAGACGTTTGAGGGTTAATGATGTGATTCCTGAATCCGATCAGGGATCGATTATGTCACTTGAGGAACTTACAAGGGTGGTACCGTTTGAAACTGATATCTTACGGAATGAACTCGAAGAAATTAAAAGGAAAATGGACACCCAACAGACGCAGCATGCGAGTGAGCTCTATAAAGTAAGCTTAGAGGTCGACGAACGGGATGGGATTATTAGGCAGTTGAAAAAATTAAACGCGGACTAGAGCGAGAAAAACACTCTTTACCAAAAGGATACCCTCCTACTCCAAGCAAAGATACAGAAGGCCGGCCGAAGTCAGTTCATAGCCATGGAAAAGGAAAGAATGAATGGTATCCGCTTGGTGGAAGACGAACGAGAAATCAGCAAAAGAGCAATCGAGAAGGAGATAGAAAGCTGTCAGTTGGCTATTGAGGAAGAAAGACAGTCCTTCAAGAAAGCCATTGACCAAGAAAAGGAAAGAACTAGGCAAGAAATTAGCAAAGGAAAACAAGCAGTCAACTACGAGAGAGAAAACAAGCAGTCAACTACAAGAAGGTCCATGAGTAGCCAGAATAGACTGTTAGAGATGCAAAAGTTGTACGACAACACTATCCAAAGTCTGGATCAGAGCAGAAGTTAGAATGTCGAGTTGGGAGAAAAGGTGGCAAAAGTAGAACACTCTTTTCGAACTTACTGTCAGAGGAATGGCTTCACTGAGCTACAAGAAATAGAGCGCAAAGTAGGCACGTTACGAACCAAGATTAAGTCCCTTGAAGCGACTATTGAGGATTATAAGGAAAGAATCAGTGTATTCGAAGAGGCTGCAGCCGGAGGGGACATTTATTGGCAAAGGAGACTGCGTGAAGCTGCCCGGATGGTGCAGGATAGGGACCAATATTACGCCAACCTGATGGTGGACATACAGCGAGTCGCCAGGCATGTGAATGATTTGGCCATTGAAGCTGAAACACTCCGACCTTTAGTAGTCCCAGAAATGGAAGAAGCTCCCAGGTTCATCAAGCTGCTCAGGGCTATTGGAAAATTAGGAGATAGATCTAGGGCTTATCTGTAGGGCTCTGTATCATAATTAGTACTCTTTTGTATTAGGGACCTTCATTTTGTAATATGAACTCTATTGTAATTTAGACCCTTTAATTCCCGTGGAAGTAGTTCAAAAGGGTGATTACCAGCGGAATCAGTACCTTTATCTGCATACATTCTTGCATTGCATCATGATATCCGCATCATTATACAAGCATTTATTTTCCTTGCAACCATATTAACATTATAAATATTATGGCAGTGTGAAAATAGAAGTTAAGCCGCAATCATTCATCGTCCATATCTTACCTGATTATAAAGCAAGCTCATGGAAGACGGGATAATCAGTTTAGAAAAGGGACAAAGAGAGCTCGAGGCAAGATTTGACGAAGCCCAAAGAAGCCTCAGTGACCAGATTGCCCAGTCACAAGTATCAATAGTATCCACATAACCGTATTGCTGGCTAAGAGTCTCGAAAAGAGAGTTGAAGGAGAAACCGCCCAAGAACTGGAAAGTACCCCGTTCACAATAAGGTTCAACCAACCGTGCCGAATCCGACTAGAAAGGTATATATCGACCTTGTGGGGATGTCGACTAATATACCGGTAGGGGCACCTGAGACTCAACCCCTTGACACTGAAGCACTCTATGAAGAGGAGGTGTCAGACCTGAATTTGGTCGAAAGGATCAGGACAGAGGTAGAAAAAAAGTGGGAAAAGAGGTTTTGCCTCATGGAGGAAAGATTTAAAACTTTGCAAACTATGGAAGAATCGGGAAATGATGCCAGTGACTTGAGTCTGGTATCCGACCTTGTCCTACCACCAAAATTTAAAACGCCAGAGTTCGACAAATACGATGGAACCACGTGTCCTTCCGCGCACATAACGATGTACTGCCGGAAGATGGAGGCCTACCTTAAGGATGAGAAGCTACTGATTCACTATTTCCAAGACAGCCTAACTGGGGCGGCGTTACGGTGGTACACCCAGTTGAGCAGGGTAAATGTCAAAACATGGAAAGATCTTTCAAGAGCATTCATTGAGCAATATGAGCACGTAACAAATATGACCCCCAATAGAATTATGTTGGAAAATATGGGGCAGAAGTCCAACGAAAGTCTACGACAGTATGCCTAGAGGTGGCGGGAAGTGGCCGCCCAAATTCAGCCACCCCTCCCAGAACATGAAATTACGCCATTGTTCATTAATACTTTGAAGGGGGCACTTTTCGATCGCCTCATTAATAACACAACACAGAGTTTTTCTGATTTGATTAGGACTAGGGAGTCCCTTGAATTGGCAATTAAGAGTGGTAGAATTGATAGCGGGGAAGGATCTCGGAAATATAGCAAGAAGAATGAAGTAAACGCCGCCAGTACTTACACTGCCCCGAAGAATTTTACAGTCTCACAGCCACAAGCACCTATGGGAAAAGAGCAAAACTCGAATCAAAGAGATGAGAGAACCTCGAGAAAAGAGAAAGAGAGTCAAACTTTTACTCCACTACCCGTTCCGTACTCGGAGCTTTACTCCCAGTTGTATGAAGCAGACCTGGTTCGTCCGTATTACGTTACCCCTTTCAAACCGCCATTCTCGACCTGGTATAACCCGAACGCGCATTGCGACTATCACGACGGTGCCCCTGGTCATCCCACCGAGAACTGCCTTGCTTTTAAAAAACTTGTGCAGAACTTAATTGATTCTTGGATACTAAAGTTTGAAGAACCAAGTGTAGCTACTAACCCGCTGCCTAATCATGGGAACAGAGGAGTAAATGTTATTGAGGAATACTTTACCAGGAAGATTAAGGATGATGTGTCAGAAATAAAATCTCCTTTGCGGTGGGTATTTCAACAATTGTGCATGGCCCATGTGATCGACAAAGGCATGGCAATAAGGCAGAAGGGATGTGAAGTGTATTGCAAATTCCATCAGGACGAAGGGCACGACATCCAAAAGTGCGACGAGTTTAAGAGATTGGTACAACAATTGATGAATGAAAAGCAAATAGAATTCTTCGAATAGCCCACGGGAAAGAATGGCTCGGACGTACATATGACGGATAGCCCCAACGCTAAATACGGGAGGGATAGACCTCTTATCATATCCTCTAGGCCGGGGAGTGCAGGTGCCTCCCAAGGAGAAACCACTAAGATAAATCCCAAGATCATCATCTCAGCACCATCCCCGTTCCCATTCAAGGATATGCGGCAAACTCCCTGGAACTATGTTGTAAATGTGACCACGCCAGAAAAGCCAGAATCTGGTGAGGTAAAAGAGCTTACACTGAAAGACGAGCAAAGCAAGAGTGATGTGAATGTCGGTGAGGTGGGCCATTTCACGAGGAGCGGCAGATGTTACTCCTCTGAGACCTTAAGGGCTGCTGAAGCGGTCAAAGATAAAGGAAAGGATACATCGGTTACCCCATCGCAAATATTCGGTGAAGAACCACTTCCAAAGATAAATGAGCCGGTCACCGAGGCTCAGGCTAAAGAATTTCTAAAGTTCCTGAGACATAGCGAGTACAGCATAGTGGAACAACTACAAAAGCAACCGGCTAGGATCACGGTGCTGGAGTTACTCTTGAGTTCAGAAAGACACCGTGAGGTACTATTAAAAGTACTAAACCAGACTTTTGTGCCCCAGGACATTTCTGTGGCAAAACTGGACAGGATAGTGGGGCATATCACTGCCTATAACCATATAACATTCAGTGACGACGAGATCCCCGAAGGTGAAATGGGGTCCACCAAAGCTCTTAACATCACAACCCACTGCAAAGGGTATGTGGTACCGGGGGTACTGATTGACAACGGGTCAGCACTGAACGTGATGCCTATGGTGACCTTGCAGAAACTACCAATAGATGGTTCTCACCTAAAGCCCTGCCATAACTCCGTGAGAGCCTTTGATGGCACACAAAGAGGAATAATGGGAAAATTTGAGGTGCCTCTATTGATCGGGCCGACTGAGTACGTGATTGATTTTGTGGTAATGGACACAAAACCATCTTACAGCTGCTTACTGGAAAGGCCATGGATCCACTCCGCAGGAGTTGTCCCCTCATCATTACATCAGAAATTAAAATTCGTAATCGAAGGCAAATTGGTCACAGTAGAGGTCGAGCAGGAAATTATTGCTTCAGTGACATCAGATGCCCCCTACATTCAAAATGACGAGGATGCTGCAGAATGCTCTTTTCGCGTATTAGAGCTAGTGAATGCCACCTTCGTCGCGGAAAGAAGTCAGATTCCCTATCCCAGGTTATCTAATTGTACCAAGATGATCGTTGCTGAAACTTTAGGCCGATGAGCCAAAGCAGGAAGAGGGCTAGAGAAAAGATTGCAAGGGAGCCTACGAGCCAAAAGTATGATAACCAAGAAGGACCGTTTTGGGTTCGGTTACAAACCAAGTGTCCAACAAAGAAAAGAAGAATACAAGAGAAAATAAGAACAAAGAAAAGCCAGATTTAAGGGAGAAGACATTCCATGGAGACCAATGTCCTTCCCTAGTTTGAAAACCACTTTTTTCCCTAGAGGATTCTACCAACCAGGACAAGAGGTTGAAGAGACAATTAAGGAAAATGATGTACTCAACAAGGAGGAAATGTTTAATGAATCACTTAAAGGGATGTCCATCAACATGATAGTTGGAAAGGGCCAAGTCAGCAAAATGTTGACCAACATCCGCCCCTGCCATCCCGGGGAAACTCTTGATAACTGGAGCCACATTGATTTACTTGTGGTTTTTAGGACTAGATCAGAGTAATGCTCCGAATCAACTTTTTGTTTTTGCCCATAAACAATGGGGATCTCTTGTATAGGGAACCTATGTTAACTTTTTGTTGAAATGAAAATATCTTCCCCGTTTTCTTAAATGGCAAACATTTCATTTATTTCATTCATTCATTCTTCATGTTTATTCACTTCATACAAAGCCATTCTCTTCCCAATACAATTCATTCTCATTTAATGCAAGTCTCTCATGATTGACTGTATGAATGATACCGGATCCAATCTCGGAGTGAATTTTGAATGCCCCGAGATCTCAGAGGGAATTAAGGAAGAAGATGATGAGATAGAATGTGAGGTCCCTGTAGAGTTGAGGAGAATGGTGGCCAATGAAGAAAGGCAACTCATGCCCCACCAAGAAGAAACAGAAGTTGTAAACTTGGGGACTGAAGAAGAGAGAAAATAAGTGAAAATAGGGACGACGTTTTCCTCGAAAACCAGGCACGAACTGATAACCCTACTCCAGGAATTTAAGGATGTTTTCGCCTGGACTTATCAAGATATGCCAGGTTTGAATACTGACATAGTGGTGCACAAACTGCCAACAAAGCCGGAGTGCAAACCAATACAGCAAAAACTTCGGAGAATGAGACCATACATGTTAAAGATCAGAGAATATGTAAAAAACAGTTTGATGCTGGTTTCTTGGAGGTAGCCAAATACCCCGAATGGGTTGCAAACATCATACCAGTACCAAAGAAGGACGGGAAGGTCCGTATGTGTATAGATTATAGGGATCTAAACCGAGCCAGCCCTAAAGACAACTTCCCCTACCACATATTGACACGCTGGTTGACAACACTGCGGGACGCTCATGGTTTTCATTCATAGATGGCTTTTTAGGGTACAACCAGATAAAGGTGGACTCTGACGACATGGAGAAAACTACCTTTATAACCATGTTGGGCACTTTTTGCTATCGGGTGATGCCTTTCAGGCTCAAGAACGCAGGGGCAACTTACCAAAGAGCAATGGTGACTATTTTCCGTGACATGATGCACAAAGAAATAGAAGTATACGTGGACGACATGATCGCCAAGTCCCGAACAGAAGAGGAGCACCTACATAACTTAAGAAAACTATTCCAAAGACTACGGAAATACCAGCTGAGGCTTAACCCTGCCAAATGCACCTTCACCGTTACTTATGGAAAGCTCTTGGGGTTCGTGGTGAGCCGAAGAGGGATTGAGATCGATCCAGATAAAGTGAAAGCCATCCAGGATCTCTCACCACCCCACACTCAGAAGGAGGTTCGTGGTTTCCTAGGGAGGTTAAATTATATCTCTCGTTTTATTTCCCAATTAACTGATCGGTGTGACCCAGTCTTCATACTTCTTAGAAAGAATAATCCAGTGTGTGGGATAAGGAATGTCAATGAGCCCTAGAAAAGATCAAAAGGTACCTGACAAATGCTTCAGTTTTAGTCGCGCTAGTACCAGACATGTTGTTAATTCTCTATCTGACAGTCTTTGAGAATTCAATGGGGTGTGTATTGGGGCAACATGATGAGTCAGGGAAAAGTGAGCAAGCCATCTATTACCTAAGCAGAAAATTCAATGATTGCAAAATGCGGTACCCGCCAGTTCAGAAGCTGTGTTGTGCTTTAGTTTGGGCTACCAAGCGGCTTATGCAGTATATGATGTACCATACTACTTGGTTGATATCCAAGCTAGACCCCTTGAAGTTCTTAATGGAAGCACCAGTACTAACGGGAAGGATGGCCCGCAGGCAGATGCTCCTATCCGAATTCGACATTGTATACGTGAGCCAGAAAGTAGTAAAGGGAAGCGCCGTAGCGGAATTCCTAGCTAGTCGCGCTTCAAACAATTATAAGGTGTTGAACTTTAATTTCCCGGATGAAGACTTGATGTGCATTACAACCGAGGAAGAGGTTTTAGATGATAACTCATGGAAGCTTTACTTTGATGAGGCCTCTAACGCCCTCGGACATGGGATAGGGGCCGTGCTAATTTCCCCCGAGAATGTCTATTATCCCTTCACCAGCAGACTAGAATTCTTCTGCACCAAAAATCTAGCTGAATACGAAGCCTGCGTTATGGGACTAAACTCAGTTATTGAAAGAAAGATTAAGGAACTTCGAGTATTCGGAGATTCATCCTTAGTGATTTACCAGTTGCGTGGGGAATGGGAAACCAAGGACCCGAAGTTGGTCAAATATTATGACTTGATTCAAGAGCTCGCCAAGGAGTTCGAAGAGGTCAGTTTCAATTACCTTCCCAGAGAAGAAAATCAGATGGCAGATGCCTTGGCCACCCTGGCTTCCATGTTCAAAACAAACACAGGGGCAGAAATGAAGCCCATTAAGATGTAGACTTTTGAAAGGCCTGCTCATTGTTGTAATGTGCAGGAAGAGATTGATGGGAACCCATGGTACTATTACATCTTGCAATATGTCAAGCTTCAAAAGTATCCTGAAGGGGCAAACGACAATGACAGAAAAACACTCAGAAAAATGACAACAGGATATGTCCTAGATGGGGAGATCCTATATAAAAGAGGCCATGATCAGACATTGTTGAGATGTGTAGATGCCTGGGAGGCGAAAGAGATTTTAGCCGAGGTACACGATGGTCTATGTGGGACGCACGCCAACGGGCTGTCTATAGCCCAGAAAATTATAAGATATGGCTATTTCTAGTTGACCATGGAGGGAGATTGTATCCATTACGCCAGGAAATGCCACAAATGCCAAATTTATGCTGACAAGATTCACGTTCCCCCATCACCTTTACACACCATGAATTCTCCGTGGCCTTTTGCAGCATGGGGCATGGACGTCATCGGGCATATTCACCCGAAGGCTTCCAACGGACACCGTTTTATTTTGGTTGCTATAGACTATTTCACTAAATGGGTGGAGGCAGCGTCTTACGCCAACATCACAAGGACCACAGTATGTAAATTCCTAAAGAAGGAGATTATTTATCGATACGGTTTGCCAGAAAGGGTCATCACCGACAATGCTTCCAATCTGAATAACAAAATGATGACAGACGTGTGCAACCAATTCAAGATAACACACCATAATTCCACAGTCTATCATCCTAAAATGAATGGGGCAGTGGAAGTAGCAAATAAGAACATAAAGAAGATCATAGCAAAGACGACGGATACCTACAGGGATTGGCACGAAAAGCTGCCATTTGCCCTTTTCGCCTATAGGACGTCCATTTGCACGTCGACAGGGGCAATGCCCTATTCCTTAGTGTATGGTATCGAAGCAATACTCCCCATTGAGGTGGAGATTCCATCGCTCTGGGTCTTAAATGAAGTAAAATTGGAAGAATCCGAATGGGTGCAAGCCAGACTCGACTAGCTAAATCTCATTGAAGAAAATAGACTAAAGGCCATTTGCCATGGTCAAATGTACCAAAAATGAATGATGCGGGCATACAACAAAAAGGTGCGCCCAAGAGAATTTAGAGAGGGGGATCTGGTGCTCAAGAAAATCCTTCCAATTCAGAAAGATTCTTGAGGAAAGTGGATGCCCAACTGGGAAGGGCCATACGTGGTAAAAAAGGCCTTCTCAAGAGGAGCCTTAATCTTAACAGAAATGGATGGAGACGAGCTGAAAAGCCCCGTAAATTCTGATGCTATTAAGAAATACTACGTTTAAAAAATAATTAAAAAATGGAGAGCTCGGGGCGAAAACCCGAACAGGGCATCTTGAAGCAAAGGAAGGATCCGAGTCGAAAACCCGTAAAGGGCAGCTCGGATAAATTGAGAGGTTGGATATCCAGAGAGAAGGGTCGTCCCCATGAACCCTGTGAAGAGGGAGCTTCAGGCAAGGATTCTACGCCGGTTGAAAGGATCATGTATCATTCATACTAAAGATAATGAGGGATCTCGTATTTCATGTTTGGCTTTTCCTTTTCCTCATGTATGTCATGACTCTCTCAAAGTTGTTCCAAACCCTTAATTGTAATAAAATCATATTTTTGAGCATCCATTCCCTGCCTTCTTGTTAATATCATGCAAATAAGCTAACATAGGCTTATGATAAACAAGAGACTTTTGAGCATTACTGTGATCTAACATTAAAGATGCAGGCGATTAGAAAACGATGTTAACCTTGTCCTCTAGCTGCTTACATAACGTCTGTTGACAAGGCAGGCAGAAGGCCTCAAGCACCAGGGTAGGATGACTAATAGCGCACACCCTGCTTGTTTAAGTGAAAGCATTCGAGACAACGAGAGAGATCTCCCAGGTGAAAACCCGGAAGGGCACCTCAAAAAAACAAACAAACAAACAAACAAAAAAGAAAAAGAAAAAGGAGAAGAAAAAGAAAAAAAAAAAAAAAAAACAAAAAAAAGAGGGAAAAAAGAGAAAGAAGGAAAAAGAAAGAAAAAACAAGAAACCTCTAAAGCGAAAACCTGAAAGGGTACTTTAGAACCCCAAATCAGAAATTCAAAAAAAAGAAAGGTTGGAATGGTTGAACCCGATAGTGAAATGGGGTATCGCCGCCAGAAGAAAAAAGGAGAAAGCAAGCAACGTAAGGTCGAGATTGACTGAGGACTAAAGCAGGCCCACCAAGATATTGACACTCATGCATCATGAATAATGAGACATCCCTAGGATTAGGAGCATGTCAATTCATTTGTCATAGCATTTTGTCTTATTTTAGACAGGTATCTACAGATTCAAAGAGACATCGGTAGCCATCCTGGTGTGAATCCCAAATGTGAAGATAAAGGTTCTATATAGGAAAGGCATATGTTTCCAAGCGTCTGCAGCGAGAGGTTCTATATAGGAAGAATCCGCCGCTCCAGGGTTCCAAGAGCTAAAAGTTTTGTATACGAAAGGCTCGCAGCTCTGGGTGAAGACTAGCAGTTTTATATAGGAAGAGCTCACAGTCGAAAGAATTCACCCATGACACACAAGGTTTTATGTAGGGAAAACATGTTGTGTTAAAAGCGAAGAGTCTTATATAGGAAGGGCTCCAAGCTTTACTGTCTTAGAGTGAGAGGTTTTATATAGGAAGAACTCATAGATCCGAGATTTCAGAAGCTAAAAGTTTTATATAGAAAATCATGGCAGCTCCAGGGTAGAGACTAGCAGTTCTATATAGGAAGAACTCCCAGCCGAAGGAATTCACCCATGACACAGAGAGTTTTATATAGGGAAAACCTGCTGTGTTGAAGGCAAATAGTCCTATATAGGAAGGGCTCTGAGCTTTATTATCTTAGAGTGAGAGGTTCTATATAGGAAGAACACGTAGCTCCGAGATTTCAGAAGCTAAAAGTTCTATATAGGAAGGACTGGCGGCTCTAGGGTTTGAAGACTAGTAGTTCTATATAGGTGGAACTCCCAGTCGGAAGAATCCATCCGTGGCGTATAAGGTTTTATTTAGGAAAAACCCGCCGCATTGAAGGCGAAGAGTTCTATATAGGAAGGACTCCAAACTTTACCGTCTCAGAGTAAAAATTTCTATATAGGAAGGACTCATAACTCGAGGCTTCAGAGTGAAGGATTCTACATAGGAAGGGCCTGTAGCTCCAAGATCGGAAGGTGAATAAGCTCTATATAGGAAGAACTTACGAGCCTGATGATTCAGCCGAGGAAAAACAGAGGGTTCCAGACGAACATATGTTTCCAAAGCTACAAACAGGGAAGTCGGATAAAAATGAGTGCTTATAAATCTTTGCTTTGTTCCCATTCCACGAGAACAAGCAAAGAGGGGCAACTGTAATCACTCATTTTTATCCGTTGTATAAATATTGTATTAATGTATGTTAGTTTAATAATTAACGTATTATTATTGCATGTATGCATATCATATTATGTGTCTGTTATATATGTGTGATTAATGGGTGACATATACGACTGCATGCATGTTATACGTACTATGGGTGTATATGTTAATATTTATACTCTATGGATGTCATATGTGTGTTTATATTTTATGCGTACATTGTGTATGTGTGGGTATTCATGGTAATTATACGTATAGCTATATGCATATGTGACGGTATGTCATTAATTAAGGATGTATTGCGTATTAATGTTTGCATGTTACGTATATGTGTACTCGTATGTCGTGCGTACATCGTATGTATATGCCTATATTATTATTATTATTAATATTATTAGTAGGGTTGGGCTAAATTAAATACAAATAAATGGATATATTAGAACCCTGACAAATTAAGTGTCCAAGTCCTCTATTACAAATCAAAACCCAAAATTAAAATTTACAAAGCCCATTTTTGGCCCGAATCAGATTAAGCTAACCCTAATCATCATTTTTCCTTGCGCAGCCCAATCTGAGCCGTTGGATCCAACGGCCCTGATCGAAAAGGGAGAACCTTCTAGAGGGCGCGTGTGACCCACTTATGGGGCTGCTGGACTTCCACGCGCGCGTAGCTTGCACACGCCGACTCCTCAGATATCAAGATGCCACGTGGCTTCATCTCGGGCATTCCCACCGATTTCCATATTGCATCAGAACTGTCCCTTTCTCGTACAAATCCAACCGTTGGATCAAATCTGATCCAATGGCCCTAGGAGCTTCTGGCAGAACGGTCACCACCACACCATCCCACCATGCCGGTCGTACCAACCACCGCGCTCAGAGATCACCGAAGACAAGGAAAATCAGATTTTTCGTCAGTATCAAATCAACCCAAAAATATGTATTTGACAGATTTTCTACCAAACCAAAAAAGGGGGATATATGTATGAAACAAGTAATCTGTAAGGGGAATTCAGTTGTAATTAGTTTCCCAAAAATACAAAACAAGGAGTTTCACCCTCTTGTTCTTTTTCGAACATACAAAGAACATACAAAGGTATCCATCCACCCCGAGTGTTGCATGCATGTATGTGTTCTAAAGATAATAAAAGAAAAGGAGTGAGTGGTTTTACCTCCGGTCGTCAGTTCCCCTACCGGCAACAAGCCTAAATATGGTGAGCCGGCTAAAAGGGGGAGACGTTCTTTCGGTCTCGTTTTAAAAAATATAGTTTCCGCTCCGAATTTTCTTAGATCTAGGCAAAAGGGGAAGTCTTTGTGTAGATCTAAATTCATATTCAGGTTTGGGTTGATGCGATGTTTATTTTGGTGGGTTTTTTAGGTTTGTCGGCGCCGACTACCGGCGGTCGGCGGCGGAGGAGACGGCGGATGATCGCCGGTTTCTGGGTTCGTTGAGGGTTTGAAGTTGGTTTTTGAGAGAAAATGAGAGAATGGGGGGGATATTATCCTAAGGCTTAGAAAAAATGAGGGAAAAAAGAGAGGGGATGCCGGTTGGGGGTATTTATAGGCGAGCTTTAAAAAATGGCCTAATTACTCATTAAACCATCCCGCGTTTTGGTATTTTTCAAAACAACTCTTCCCCTTGGTATAATCGCAACTCCAGTCCTCTCTGGTTTTCCAAAATTTCAATTGGACCCCAAATTAATCCGAAATCAGTTTTAAAAAGGGTAAAATGCGTGCTTAGTCCCTCCGCATTTTTGATTTTTTCAATCTGAGTTTGTCGCATGGGTTAATCGCATTCTTAGTCCTCTCAAGTTTCGTTCAGTTCTCAATTGTGTCCCTAAGTGTGCATTTTGTTCATTTAATTTTAGCTTTCTGTTTCATTTTTCGTTCATTTCAGTCCTTGGTAAATTTGTGAATATTTATGTTATGTGTTTTTCAGTATGTATAATTTTCCCATTATTTACTTGTGACTTTTCTATCATGTTTCCTTTGTTTTTAGGTATGCTATGTCTTGTTTTATTTTTTACTTCATTTGCTCGCATTTGCATGCATATCTTTTATATGTAAGGTTTGGTTTATTTCGAATATCATGTTATATGTTAGTACGTTAGCATGTTTGTGTATACTAACATAAATTTCCGTATCCTCTTTTTAGGTTACATGTTAGTGTGTTTTTGTCATGTGCCATGCCATGTTTTATTTATTTATTTGTGCATGCAAATTTTGTCGTATGTTATGTGCTAGGTATTAGTTTCTTTGTTAGTACGTCGTTTTGATTTGTGAAATTAACATCATAATACATTCATGCCATACATATGTTACATTGTATGTATTCTTGAAGTATGGGTTCTTTATTTACTTCATGTTTTATTCATGCCTTGTTATTATTATTATTATTATCTGCCATATTCGTGTTTTTTATCATATTTGTTTAATTTTGTGATATTCATGTTTTTATTATTTATTTTGTCCTTTACCATATGAATGCAAATGTATATTCCGAAATATTTCTCTAAGATTGCATATCAAGATATATAAACTGTCAATGCGGTGCCCTTTTATCCGAGTGTAACGGGGCTAGTATCAGGCGTAGTGACAGTGGTTGGGAGTTTACTCTCGGATAATGGGGCCTTTAAAATCTACTTGCACTTATAACCAAAATTTACTTTAATCGTCACATTAATCCGAAAAATCTAATATTAATAAAGCGGTAATTATTAAAGTACCAATTTTGGGCGGTGTGGGGTGCTAATCCTTCCCCATCCGTAACCGACTCCCGAACCCAAAGTTTTTGAATCTCTGGTTTTATGGTGTCCGGCCTACCTAAGTGGCCGGTGGCGACTCCATTTTCTTAAACAAAATACAGTATTTTTGAAACCCCACGGAATAAATATTTTAATACCCGAAAAACCACAAACACTTCGAAACGATTTTTTTAGCGAAACGGACATCGCTACAAGTAAAGATAATGACAAGATAGTAATAAGAAGAAGATAATGATAGTAACTAATATAACATGAAGGGAAAACCATAATATACTAATAATATTTAGGGGTTTTTTAATTTAGATTGACATAATAGAATATAACCAAACTATGATAACATATATACATAACTTAGTAATCTTTTTGGGTTTTAAAAACATAACAAGATAGTAAAAGCAACAAATCTAAGTATATATAATACAAACCTAATATTTTTGTTGGTTTTAAAAGCATGACATACAATATAGAATGACTAGTATAATATGATGGTAACCGCAAGCAAAATATACTATTAATGTTTTGGCTTTTCTTTTTAATTTTAAAGGTAAGCACACATATATATAGTAAGATAGTTGAAATTAATCAAAGCACAACCTATTAGTGTAATAACAAAAATAAGAACAAAACGGTTCACCCTAGACAAAATTAATGATTACACAAGTCTATCAAATTAAATCCTGCATCCTCTCGGACCTTATCATCAAAAACATCCTACCGCGCCTATATCATTCTCAGCCCTAGACCGAAGTGGACTCAATTGGTCAACAACACGGAATCCCAAATAACTATCTTCCAAGCCCGCCTACTACACGGACTATCATCTAACCCATCCAAACAAACAATAAACCTTTCACTTCTAAGTGACCTACTGACTCGGCATATTCTAGATTCAAGCCGTCAAAAGAATCATTTCCAACAAGACTGATAATTAAAGCTTCTCCCTCGGTACAAAGAATTCCCTCGGGAACCGCCTTCACAGCCGTACTTCAGCGTGTGGTTTTGAAACCACGTCAATTCACTGATTATGCCTAGATTTTGTTTGTCTGCACCGGACCTTGAAGATTAAGAGTCTCTTTGTTGATATTTTTAGGGTAAATATTTTACTAATTATGTATTATATAAAAATATAAATTTTGCATAAAAGAGAGAGACCCACTTAGCTCGGCAGTAGCATATATATACACGAAAATTAAGTCAAAAGAGAGAGAGCAAAGCTGAGTTGCCTTTGATACTGCTGCATCCTTCTTGCTCGTCAGCACATGCATTCCACTTTCCACTACAAAATCGACTTTGGACCCCGAAATTTAACCTCACCTACAAGAAAAGGATAGCCCACCATCTCATATGTTTCACTCTCACCCATCACCACCAACAAATCTCTCAATCTACACCAGCTAGCTTACATAACTCAAATCTCCCATTCTCTTCAACCACTACTTCCTAGTCCTACTATAAAATTCTTAATATCAAAACCCAATCTCATGATTTCGATCCTCTTTTCTTTTTGTTCAAGCACCAGCATCCCATGAAGCTTCAACTTTTCAAGCTTTCCTTCATCTAATCATTTTGTTTTTAAGGATCCTTCACTTCATACTTTGGTAGAAAAATAGGTTTTGGGAGAGACAACATGAGAGCCGGGGGTTGCGCGGTGCACCAAGCTTTAACAAACGAGGCTGCTAACGTCGTAAAGCAAGCTGTTACTCTTGCTAGACGGCGTGGCCATGCCCAAGTCACTCCCCTCCATTTAGCTAGCTCCATGCTTTCAGCTTCTACCGGTCTGCTACATACGGCTTGTATTCAATCCCACTCCCATCCCCTTCAGTGTCGAGCCTTAGAGCTTTGTTTCAACGTCGCCCTCAATCACCTCCCGGCTTCGTCTTCGAGTCCCATGCTGGAAGCTCATTCCCAATACCCTTCCATCTCTAATGCCTTGGTTGCTGCCTTCAAGCGTGCTCAGGCTCACCAAAGGCGTGGATCCATTGAAAACCAGCAACAGCCACTCTTAGCAGTTAAGATAGAGCTGGAGCAGCTCATAATATCTATTCTAGACGATCCTAGCGTGAGTAGAGTCATGAGAGAAGCCGGTTTCTCTAGCACACAAGTCAAAAGCAACGTCGAACAAGCCGTTTCCTTAGAAATCTGTTCTCAAAACGCTCCTTCAGTAAACAGTAAATCTAAGGAAAGTTTAGTCCTCTCTCAATCTCTTACTGCTTCTCAAGTTGCAGATAACAAAGCAGGGAAACCAAGAGGATCAGATCCGATAATCAGAAACGAAGATGTCATGTTTGTGATAGAGAATTTGATGAACGAGAAGAGAAGAAGCTTTGCGGTCGTAGGGGAGTGTATTTCCAGCATAGAAGATGTAGTTAAAGCTGTGATTGACAAAGCTGATAAAGGAGAATTTCCTCAGTCTTTGCCAGATGCTAAGTTTGTAAACCTTTCTTTCTCATCTTTTGGGCATCTAAATAAAGTAGACGTTGAGCAAAAGCTTGAAGAGTTAAAAATCCATATTAGGAATTGTTTAGGCACAGGAATTGTTTTGAATCTGGGAGATCTCAAATGGGCTATGGATTATAGGGCAAGTTCAAGTGAGCAAAGTAGGAGGTATTACTGTCCAGTGGAGCATACGATCATGGAGCTTGGGAAATTATTGGTATCTAATATTGGAGACAGCGGAAGGTTTAAGCTGATGTGGTTCGCCACTTTTCAAACTTACATGAGATGCAAATCTGGCCATCCATCACTGGAAACTGTCTGGGGTTTGCATCCTCTAACGATTCCTGCAGGCATCTTACGCTTCACTCTCATCACTGATAGGTGAAGTAATCTTTGAAACATATACATACATACATACATACATACATACTAGTAATTATGGCTTTAATCTTTATTGTTTTTATTTTCTTCAGCCATCTGCAAAGTCAGGCCACAAGCAAGAAAGTTGAGAACGGGTCAAGGTGGTGGATTTCTGTTGATAATAGAGGGGACGAGAAGAAACAGCTGAGTTGCTGTGCTGATTGCTCCACTGAGTTTGAAAATGAAGTTCGAAGCTTACAATTACAAAGCAGTGCATGTAACAGTGAGTCCACTACTTCGAGTCTCCCTCCATGGTTTAAATCATACAAGGATGATAACAGAGGACTTGGTACCAATGATAAGGTTATAATCACATTCCCCAAATATCTTCAAACCAAATTATTGTGTCCAAATTATACACAAAGTTGAAAACTAACTTTTTCTTTTACAATCTGTTTGTTTTTTATTTTTATTTTTCTCATCTAGGACTCCGCCTCGGTCAGAGAGCTTTGCAAAAAGTGGAATTCGTTTTGCAATTCGGTCCATAAATTAAAGCCTTGTTTCACTATCAGAAAGAACTCATACATTCTCTTCTCTTTCACCTCCTTCCTCTATTTCTTGCTTTTCTAATGACAAGCAATACCCTCATTTGCAACCCCAACACCATGATTGGCCTGTGGTTGAACCTAGAACCTGTGCTTTGAGATTATATATCCCAGAACATAATTATAAGGACCCTAATTCCACCCTTAACTCAGCTTCTTCCAGTGATGTGATGGAGACGGAATATGTTCGAAAGTTCAAGGAGCTAAACGCTGAGAACTTGACCACCCTTTGCACTGCATTGGAAAAGATGGTGCCATGGCAGAAGGATATAGTTCCAGAGATCGTAAGCACAATCTTGAAATGCAGGTCTGGTATGATACGAAGAAAAGGGAAGTTGAGGGATGGTGAGCCTAAAGAAGAAGCTTGGTTGTTTTTCCAAGGTGTTGACGTTCAAGCTAAAGAGAAAATAGCGAAAGAGTTGGCTAGGCTTGTTTTCGGATTACTAAACAGCTTCGTCACCATTGAGTTGAGCTGTTTCTCTTCTACAAGGGCCGACTTGACGGAAGATAGTCGAAGCAAGAGATCAAGAGACGAACGGAGTTGCAGTTACATTGAGAGATTTGCCGAAGAAGTTTCGAATAACCCACATCGAGTGTTCTTCATTGAAGATGTTGAGCAATTGGATTACTGCTCTCAAATGGGTTTCAAAAGAGCTATCGACAGAGGACGAATAAGCAAAGCAAACGGAGAAGAAGCTTTCCTTAGCGATGCTATCATCATTTTGAGCTGCGAAAGCTTCAGCTCAAGATCTAGAGCTTGCTCTCCTCCTGCAAGGCTAAAATCGGATGGTTCTTCCGAAGAAGAAACAGTGGCTGCATCGGAGGAGACAACTAGTCCTTGCGTGTCTTTGGATTTGAATATGTCCATTGACGATGATAGTCTCGAGGAACAATCAATCCATGATATTGGGCTTCTTGAATCTGTTGACAGGAGGATCGTTTTCAAAATCCAGGAATTGTAGAAAAAACTTCTTTCGTTTTTCTTTTCTTTTTTTTTGTGAAAATTCTCTTTATTCAAATTGTCTTTAGATTCTCAGACATTCCTTCGGACTGGAATATGGATTAAAAGAAAATTAGAGTTTTCCTGTTTTCTGTAAAATTATGTTCATTGATCATCTTCTGCTCTATTATCTGAAATGGACCTGAAACATAAATCAATTTTCAATTCAAAACAAAGAGTGTATTTACTATTCGGATACAGTTTCACATATTACTAAATTATTTGGATATAATATATTTATATATAAATAACCCTTAAACTCTTCTATTACTGTGGACGACTGAAGCCTGAAGTATTCGTGCATGCCTCATGCGAACATCAATATATCATAGATAATTTGTATTTCCCACAAAACAACGCTATTATTAGCTATCCTTTTTATGATTCTATTTATGTCTTACAATAAAAAAAATTAGAATTTAGAGTTAGAGTTTAAGGTTTAAGCTATGAGATGTAGGTTTAGTTTGTATGGTTTAGAATTTAGAAATTAGGGTTAGAGTGTAGTATTTAGTTTTTTTAGGGTTAGGTATAGAAATTAGGATTTAGAGATTAAAGTTAGGGTTTAGACTTTGTTTTTATTTAGTTTTACCTGTGATGCCATCAATTTGGTAATGGTTGTCGATTGCGGGATTTTCCTAATCCTTCTCCTTTGCTTCTCTAAATTTCATCTCTACCTTTTTGTTGTTATTTTTTAATTTTAATAAGAATAATTTTATTTTTGTAGCATATTTTTTCACTCTTGTGATGCGTTTTTCTTTGTCTTTTGATATTTTTTTGTCTTTTTTATCATTCGCTTGTCCATTTTTCATTCTTTTTTCTCTAAGGGTTGGATATGACATCGCCTCTATGATTTAGATGGCGCTTATTTGGATATCATGCTAATCTTCTCTGTTTTGGACCATCGTGATGGATTTTGATAGGCGCTAAAAATCATCATTTCTTGTTTGCGATTGAGTTGTGATAATGACCGTGTTGTCAACGTATCTTCATCGTTACATGTATTTTTAATGTTTATGTTGATGGTTTTTATCCTTCATCGTCGATTTATGATATTGTTTGTATCTATTTTTTATTCGAGTATTTTGGTTAGATTTTTAATTTGTTCCTTGTATGGTGCTATTATGAATTTCAAGTTGCTAGTTTTTTATTTCTACGACTATAAG
The DNA here is from genome assembly GCA_019671005.1 of Hibiscus mutabilis. NCBI lineage: Eukaryota > Viridiplantae > Streptophyta > Magnoliopsida > Malvales > Malvaceae > Hibiscus > Hibiscus mutabilis. Next base: position 54,860,917 of record CM033714.1, on the reverse strand, counting down.
AAAATGTATAGATTATGCGTTTAATTTATTTTTATGACCGTAGGCTTTAATTGTAATTTTAAATATTTATTCATTTTAATATAATTAGCTGATTCTATTTTTCAAAAAAAAAATATTTCCCACATCTCACGCTCGTTAAATTATTTTATGTAACACCCTCGACTCGGATGTCACATTTGGTCCTCAAGGCCAACCCAAAATTCATAATATTTCTCAATTTGGATTTAACCCAATAAAGTATTTCTCAAAACATTTAAAGCCAACGGTTGAAAACATAAATAAATAATTTAAATCATCACAAAGGAGCTCCACTATAATGTAAAACATTTAAACATTCGACTTGATTAATATAATTTCAAAAATAAGATTTACAGATTCCACCAGGTAAGGTCCTATGAATACATAGCTTACTAAACACAAGTACCGTACTTTGAAAATCACCACATGCTAGAATCTTGTATTGATAGTGATCCTCGATCCCACGATCCGACGATCAACATACGCACGGAAACAACGATTCCAAGCGTTGAGCTTACAAAGCTCAATGGTAAACATCTACTATGCTATACTTCATGCTAATCGTACACATAAGCATGCAAGCTAGTACAAGCAAAAATGAGAGATAAATAAACGTGTGGCTCTACCACTAGTTGCCTAAACACATGCTCTTAACATAGCAATCATCATACGTGGCACATAAGGCCCAACCATACTCGGGATCTCACCATATCATCGGAGCAAAAGCACAAAAAGTCATACACAAATCTAGAGTGAGGCTCGCGTCCATAAAGCATAGGGATCATATACTCTGAGTGAAGCCCGTGTCCACTAAACATCGGGATCCTACACTCTATAGGGTAAGGCCCGCGACCACTAAGCATCGGGATCATACACCTATGCTCGAAATCTCTCATCAAGCATCTTCGAATGGGGCCCGCGTCCACTAAGCATCAGGATCCTACATTCGAGAATCATCAACCATGGTGTTGAAACACTATCTTTCTTTCACTAGCGATTTGGATCCTATCAATCAAAGATGACTCAACAATATAGTTGTCAATATTAGCACATAGCAAGGACACGTCAACCACACAGCACACAGCATCACACAATCCACCAAGAATCCATATGGTTACTATTATCATCAAGTCACCCAACGTTTACCCAGTTATTAATTATTATAGAAGTGTACAGTAATCATCCTCAATAATTATCTCTATTAATCCATATTATCTCATTAACATCCCACGACAATTTCTATCTTTTTATTAGCATTGTAGATTATTATGTTCAGTGGGTACCTATACTTGAACACGAGTATCGATATGGTACTCTTGGATACCGGTACTCACGCACGTACCGATACTGATACAGCTTATTGGAAATCCTTAATTTCTACAAGTACTGGTACGAGTTGACCCATATTGATACGGTCCCCAATTGCGTATCGGTACAACTGAAGCTTGTACTGATACCTTATATACGGGTTCACACCATTTCCTTGAATTACAATTTTACTACACTTTATTCAATCCCCAAAGCTTATGAAAGTCATTAGTGTTTGTTTACTAATGCATTCATTCAATTAATATTAATTAGCGGCTTCATAATCATTTAATCGATTATTTATCCCTTAAGCATAATTCTCCTCGAATCACTTTAATTCATTTTGAACAAACATATAAGACATCACGATTATATTAATCAATCAAACAATCATCAAGTGATTATACAAGCATCTCAAACAACCCTACACGGTCTCTAAAGCCTCCACGTGTCTCATTATATTCGTAACATCATCGTGCATCTCATAGATATATCAAGTCTCATGATATCAGTCTCCCAACATGCTTATTCATCGTCTACCTATTTTGCAAACACTAACAAGCAAGGCAATCACATTTATGATGCTCATGAAGCATTAGGAGTTCGAGGTATACTAACCTCAAGAGGTAACTTATGATTCCTTATTTGAGTTTCCCAATTACTCTACTGGTTCTAATATTTGATCCTGAATATTCCTCGAATAAATACAAATACAATATGTATTATTTTTCCACATATACTATGCAATTCACAAGGTCAAATGCATAAAAATAGCTTACCGAGTTCGAATTTGGCGAAACAGACTATGCCAACAAACTCAAAACATCGAGAAACTCCTGGGTAGGGTCCCTTGAAAAAAATTCAAGGGCCGATCAATGACCCAGCAATTTGGTGCAGCGCGGTGCATGGTAGAAAATATGCACTCGCAGGCAACTATCAGGTGCGGTCGGGTGCACGGCCTTATGGTGCACCTGAGTGAGCATCATCAGCTGTGGCATGACGCATAGGAGCTATTGTGCACCCTAGAGAGTTGAATCCATTGTGGTGCGGTGTGGGGAAACCCTTATGCACTCACCCACTGCAACCAGCGCACGCCCATGTGCAGGCGGTGGTGCGTGCAGCGGCCTCCGATGGCCGGACGACAACGACAACGACAACCTCTATATCTTCATTTCTCCGTCTAGTGGATCCAATTGTGGCAATAGTTTTTGGTGTAAGACGTCGAATCTTGGCGTTTTGAGCTAGGCTAATTCTTCTTTTCCTAAACCCCGATGAACGACAGCGGCAACGATAGGGCGACCACTAGTCAACTCGTCTTGACGAACCTGACCTAATAGTGCTGGCGGTGAGACCTCACGAGGGTCGGATAACCTTCAAAACAAAGAGAACCCTATCTTTCTCTCTCTAAAACCCCTTATTTTTTCTTCTATTCTATCATTCTCTCTCACCCATTATTATTCTGATTTTTCTCCCATTTCCATGCCAAAATTTGACCAATTTAATTCCCACCAACAACCAATGTGTATGCTACACAAAAGGCCATTAAACTATTTGAAAACTCACACTTAAACTTCTATTTTTTATTTATTTAGTCTCGAAAATAAATTCTCTAAAACACGAATATCCTATCCAAATTACTAACCTAGAAACATGTTATTACAACTCTCCCCTCATGAAAGAAAATTTTATCCACGAAATCTGTATCCATAAAACAAGAAGATGCTAAAACCTTTATATCTCTTTGGCGCCCTTAAAAATTTTCCCATTACGCTACTTTGATCTCAACACTTTTCAAATATAACCTTTTCTTCTAACGCCACAAGCATAATCTCAATTGATTCTTTCTCTTAGAAGGAATCCATCCTCGCTCGATACAATACAAGCGACAAGCGAAACCCAATAGTACCCCGACAAAACTGTCACACGAATACATCATCAAAGAAACTTAACTTATGTTGTAAAACCCAAAAGATTATTGCACACAAAATCTTCCCACAAGGTATCATTCTTAGGATGTGCATGAAACTAAGGAGTTAGTAGTGTACTAACCTTGATCCTACAACTGACAGTGAAGCTCTTAGCCCATGCTTCATGCTTTCTTCTTTCCTTTGTCCTTGGAAGAGTTTTCAACTTCTTTCACTACAAGAAAATGTTGTAAATCAAATTACAACATTGTTGGAAACTTAAGATATGCAAAATGAAAAATTCTACAACAAGAAATGGAGTCAAACCCTTCATTCTCATTCTTTCTCCGCAACCCCATCAAACACTTATTTTCCAACCTCAACCAAAACCAACCATTCTTACCTTGATGGATAAATCCTTGAGCGATGATTAATCTTCACTCAACAACAAATTTGAGATTCTCACAAGAAAAGGATAAAGATTGCACCTTTTGCTTGGTTTTCAAAGGAGGAAGATGAGAAAAGGATGAAGAACAAGCAAGAGACAAGGTGATGTCATCCCTTCCCTAAATTTGCAGGAGAAATAAAGAGAGGCGGCCTTTCCCTCTTCAAAAAGGGGATTTTACCATACTACCCTCTTATCACCCTCTAAACTTAACTACATACCCAACAACTAAAAGTAAGGCCACTAAGACTCTCAAAGGCCCAAACTCTCGGCCCAAACGCGTGGCCCACAGTTCGGGTTAAACTGACCCTCAAATTTCAAAATTCAGGTCGTTACAAATGACATGAGATATATTTGTGATTTCAGTTTTTATTGTTACTTCGAAGTCCGCTTTTAACACGGAATGACGTGCTCTTGATTCTTTTTCGTACCTCTTTGACTCCTAAATTGATGGAAGCTCTTATTTGTACTCAAGATTAGATTTGTGCTTCTCATGACCCCATAATAATAGAGGAGTGTTTGCTAGCATGTAGAATATGGAAGAAGGTTAGTTTTGCGTTTCAAATTTAGTGTTTTATTTATAAAATTAATTTGTATAGTTTAAATATTTATATTTCTAAACTAACATTGTTATTGTATATTTAAAATATTTGATGTAAAAATGCAAGATTTGATTTTTCAAAAACCAACAATTGTCACTGATAAGATGTTTTGGACACCACATATGAAGAAGATTGAAGAGCCATGCCCATAATGAGACTATATTTCTTTAGTTGTTAGTTTTTTTTTTGCTTTGGACTTAATTTTTTTAGTCGTAATTTGGATCAAGGAATTTTTAAAATATTTTCTTTAAGTGATGTGATTTGACATGTTTAAAACACGAAAGTAAGTGGAAATTATTTGGCACACAATTTTGACTTTTTTTAGTTATAACTTGAATGTTATTTTTTTGGTTTCTTGTCATTTATTATTCACTCCAAATTATTAGTGTTTGAAATTGGATTCAATTTTGTATGAAGTGGTTGATACAAATTATTAGATGTTGGCCTGCCAAACAATTGTGATTTGCTGGTAAAATTATTTAGAGTCTGTAATTTTCCAAGTTCATACACTTTATACTTTTCAGTTTCCAGATACATTGTTAAGCAAATGATTTGAAGTGAATTAACGGGTAGCCTATTACAGGATTATCGGGTACTCAAATTTGGTGGGTAACTGGATAACGAGTACCTAGATTTAACGATTTAGGACACATACCATTTTTTTTACTATTTGGGATATCAGATACCCGAATATTTGGGTATCTAAAATTGCAAGTATCCGATTGTAAAGACCCCTAATTAGAGTTTCTTTTGCAAACAGAAAGAGAAGGATGATTACCATGGCAGAAATGGAAGATTTGGGGTCTCCTGATCAAATATGATTTAAGTACCACATAAGCCATTACACTTTTCTAGTATTTTCCTATTAAATAATAACTTCCCGTACTTTTCACTTTTGACCTTGAACTTTTATATTTTATGATTTAGTCCTTAAATTTCCAAATCTCTTCCAAAAGCCCCACAATTCGATTTAAAATCAAATTTAAGGTCCAATTATTTAAACCAGCCTATCTAACGGTGATTTTGTGGGATGATAACTTGATTAAATATGTAACACCTCGAAATCTGGCCTAGTCAGAATTGAGTTTCGACAACCAAAAACTCTATATCGAAACTGTCAAAATATTGTATTGACTTTGACCACGAGGTCAATTGTATCGATATTGGACTCCAACTGAGTCAAATTATTGTGTAAGGATCTTATTGAAAGTATTGAAAACCTGTTTAGTGGCTAAATTATAGAAATAAAAAGTTTGGAGGTACATGTATAAAGAATTAAGAGTCAAAGGACTAACCTTGCGATTAACCCCTTCTCAATTATAACCCTCACACACGTGGGACTATCTGAAAGGATTCCTTCACTTGAAGGAAAACTCCTAATTAAGAATATGAGTAAAGAAATAAAAAAAAAGGATAGAAAACTTACCTAATTTCTAAAACAAGCAAGTACATCTCATTTCATCTTCATTATCTTTTAAGCAAGCACTTCCATCGTTATATTGATTTCGATATCGTAATATTGACTCTAACACAATCCTATTGTTTACCTAGCTCAAGAAATTGATAGAGAGTATCCATCATCTCCACCGAAAGCTAAGAACAAGAGGATTGCTATCTGAGAGCCGTAGAAGCTTCAGATTATCAAGGTGAGTGTAGTAAGAGTCTCGGGATTAGGCTAGGTGTCTTTCCCGATTTCGTTGTTAATGAAATTTTCATTGATAACCTCATCGAAAGGATTATTGCATATCGCATCGAGTATTGAGCATTGTCATTGTTATCGTTCTTGCTAATGAACATCAAACATAGTTCTCGTTATTTTTATTGAGTATTGTTAATGTCATTAACATTATCATCATCATTGAATTAGAGAAATATAGGATGTTGATTATAGAGCATTGACATTACTATTGTTATTGCCATTGTCATGGAATATTGATGTCGACATTGTTATTGTCATTGAAACATTGCAAATGAATCACCGGCTATTGACATCGTCATTGAGATAATTGAAATATTGCTAATGAAATTGATATTGTTATAGGACATCGATATTGAAACATTGCTAATTGATAAAGTCATTGAATATATATTGAGTATTTCCATTGTTATTGTACACCGATCATTGATATTGTCACAGGACCTTGGATTCAAAAGGACTTTGGATACAATTAGCATGCCATAGAATTCATGAGCTCAGTATACAGTTGGACTACAGTCCTTGGGCTACGACCTATATTGATTTGGCGAGGCGAAGGGATGTATTGTAATGTTGGTCATATTAGCGAGGTAGAGGGACTAGACCATTCATTATTTTGGTGAGGCGTTGTAATTCGTGTATCCACTATTACGAATCGATCCAAGGGTTATTGTTGAATTATGGACTCATTGCTACTGAACATGAACATTGCATTGCTACTATTGATTCATTGCATTATTGTTGTTAAAGTATGATTTGGGATACATTTCATTGATAAAGTGTTTAGTTGAGACTACCTCACTAGGCAATATATTCCTAATGCATTTCATTTCATGCATTTCAGGTTAAGGATTTCACCGTTGGAGATTGGAGAATCGACGTTGTTAACAAGTCACTACAAGTCCAAGTAACGTGTTTTTCTTCTACGAACTCCTAGAATGGTGGCAAAGTAATTGGACTAGGCATTTATGACCATTTTGATATATATGTAATATGAATGACTTGTGGAAGTCATTACAGCTCTAAATGACTCTTTTGAAATTGTCTAAAAGAGGCTAAATATGTATATTTGGCACTAAAAGGTGAAAACCTAGTAAACGGATTCAAATAACCCTAAAATTTAGCATGCAAGTAGAATATAGTATTGGCATATTGTTGGTAAAGTTTCATTGCATTTGGACATTGTTTGCTAGGTCAAACAAACTAAAAACTAGAAGAAAATTGACATTACAGTGCAGGGCGTACCGATACAGGTCAAGCTATATCGATACGGCCTTGCATATTTAGCCTGCGAAAGCATGAGTTAACAATAGAGTATCGATATAGGCCTAAAGTGTATCGATACGAATTTTGGCAGTAAGGTTTGGGAATTTAATTGCATCGATACAGTCATAGAGTGTTTCAAAACAAGTCAACTCTAGTCGACCCCGTATCAATACAGACCCAGCTGTATCGAAACGGGCATTGATCAATGAAAGTTAGAAGTGAATATGAGTATTCTTGTATCGATAGGGCATGATGGTGTATCGATGCGGTATGACCATTATTACAGTTATAAGACAACATTTAGCAAGTCAAATTTGGTCAACCCGTATAGATACAGTCCCAGCTGTATTGAAACGGGACTTGACAGTTTCAATGGTTTCTATGTTATGTACACCCATATCGGTATGACCTCAAGGTGTATCGATAAGGTGGTAGTTAATTATGTTAAAAGACTTAAACTGCAGTTTTGCATTATTTACGAAGTGGTCACTGATTGTTGTATGGTCTAATTGAATGGGTAAATGTTATCAGAATAACACAAAAATTTACAAGTAACTATTACTAATTTGAATTTCATTATGGTATTGTTAATTCTATAAAAGGACCTCTAAATTACCAGATTTATAGTTTAGTCCCTAAAACTTATAGAAATTATAATTTGGTCATAATTGGTGAATTATTGGTTCCTATTGGATAAATCGAGCTAATATTGATACTGAGTAATGATTGAAAGGTATAATAATGATAAAGATTTATGCATTGTTGAGATTTTATCTCACCAATGATCGTTTTGTTCACCAGTAGCATTCTCCGACCTAGTTTTCGACCAGGCCGGGAAGGGGGTGTTACATTTGTGGTATCAGAGCTAGAGTTTAGTCGATTCTAGGACTAAACCAAAGCCTATTGTATTGTTATTGTGTTACTTTGCCACCTAGGATGTATATATTGTGTATATTGTGACTTGTCGACTAATCTGATCTCTTTATATTATAGATATGTGTGGAACTAACGATGGTCACATAGATGAGCCCGCTACCGGCTCCTCGACACACGACGGGGAAGTAAGGGGGGAGACCCACCGAATCTACCTAATCCCCTACCTCAGAACGTCTAGCCAGAGTTTCCCAATACTCAGGCTGAGTGTTACCGAAACATGGCCAACATGTTCAAACAATTTATGACCTCGATGAGAGTTGAACAAATTGTGCAACCTACTCAGCCTGTTGTCCAGTATGCTCAGACCCCTATTGATAAGCTGGCATCACTTCGGGCCTATACTTTCACTGCCAAAAATGATGACAATCCTAAGACTTCAAAATACTGGCTGGATAATACATTGAGAATCCTAAACAAGCTATTACAATGTTCTAATGAGCACAAGCTGGAGCGCGCTCTGGCACTGTTAGCGGATGAAGCACTCCAGCAGTGGGAGACTACTATACTCATTGTTCCTAAATAGACCATCTCTTGTGAGTTCTTTCTTCAAGAATTCTAAAAGAAGTACATTAGCGAGTATTATCTCGCAGAAAGGCGCAACATCTTCCTCCAACTGAAGCAAGACGGCCGACCCATCGAGTATTACATCCATGACTATTTCAAGTATTACCGATATGGTGCAGAACACATTAAGAAAAAAGAAGACAAGTGTAGGATGTTAATTGCAGGGCTTAGCGATGAGCTACGCCCTATGTTTACTGTCTTAGGCATCACCAACTTTCAGGACCTTGTGAATCGAGTTAAGGCCACCGAAGCTGCACAGAGGGCTCAAAGATCAAGTGGATCTAGCAAGTCCAAGAAGAGATTCAAAGATAATTCTCAACCTCCCAAGTAGAACAAGAAGGGCAGGTATCAAGGCCTTAAGTAGAATGCTTACCCTTAGCCTTCCAGTACTGGAATATTGAGAGACATCATACCATAACGTAGTCTTCTGTGAAGACGGCCTCAGTTGAAAGAACTAGAGGCTCCAACTGAAGTTCACATAATCCAGTTTGCAATTACTGCCAAAAATGACATCCAACGGGTCAGTGTCGCAAGCAGACTGGAGCATGCTTCTATTGTGGAGAACAAGGTCATTTCATCCGTGATTGTCCTCTTGGTGCCACCAAGCCTACTATTGCACCGGCAAGTAATGCAACCCCTACTCAGTCCTTCCGAGGGAAGGGGTCGAGGCAAGGTTCATCGGGAGCTACATGGAGACCTAGTGGCTCTGGCAAGCCACCGAGTAAGAAAGAATCCAAGGCTCCTGCTCGGATGTATCATGTGAGGAGCAAGGAGGAAGAAGATGAGCCTAATGTCATTGCATGTATCATTGAACTGTACTCCCATTCTTTATATGCATTGATTGATCTTGGTTCTACTTATTTCTTCATAAGCACTGAGTTAGTTAAGAAGCACGGGATGTCTAGTGAACCTATAGCATTGAGAATCCCTGTAACAAATCCATTGGGTGACTGTGTCACTGTAAACTTTGTGTGCAAGAACTGCCCCTTGATGATTCAAGGGATTCCTTTTGTGGCCAACCTATTGGCTTTACCGATCCATGAGTTTGATGTTATATTGGGTTTAGACAGGCTCAGTGAACATCAAGCATGAATAGAATGTAGCAAGAGAAAATTGTATCTCCGAGGCCTTGGCAAGAAGAGCATTGTGTTGATGAGTTCAAGAAATCCTTCCATGTATGCTTTGACATTGGAAGCCAAGGATAAACCTTGATTACAAGATATTGATACTATGTGTAAATTTCTTGATGTCTTTCTTGATGAACTTCTGGGCTTACCACCAACCCGTGAAATTAAATTCAATATCGAAGTACAACCTGGAACTGCTCCAGTTTCTATTGTACCCTATCGAATGGCAGCCGTTGAGCTGAAGGAATTGAAAGCCAAGATTCAAGACTTGCTTGATAAAGGCTTTATTCAACCGAGTTCCTCACCTTGGGGAGCTTTGGTTCTCTTTGTGAAGAAGAAAGATGGTTCCATGAGATTGTGTATTGATTACCGACAGTTAAACAAGGTAACCATCAAGAACAAATATCCATTGCGAATGATTTATGACCTATTCGATCAACTTAAAGATGCCATGGTGTTCTCTAAGATCGATTTGAGGTCTGGATATTACCAAATGAGAGTTAAAGAGTGTGATGTGCCTAAAACCGCCTTCCGTACGAGATACGGTCACTACAAATTCTTGGTGATGCCATTTGGGCTAACCAATGCACCGACAGTTTTTATGGACCTAATGAATCGGGTTTTTTGACCTTACTTTGATAAATTCGTGGTGGTGTTTATTGATGATATTTTAATTTACTCCAAGAACCCTGCCGAACATCGAGAACACCTTCGTGTTGTGCTTTAAACTCTTCGAGAGAAATAATTGTATGCCAAGTTTTCTAAGTGTGAGTTTTGGCTCACCGAAGTTACCTTTCTTGGGCACATTGTATCGGCTTCAAAGATCCAAGTGGACCCGAAAAAAACCCGAGCCATCGTTGATTGGCACCTACCGAAGAACATTGGTGAGGTAAGAGGTTTCATTGGTCTTGTTGGCTATTATAGAAGATTCATCAAATAATTTTCTATGTTAGCAGCCTATTGACTAATTTCTTAAGAAAAAGAAGCTCCATTTGTTTGGACTGAGGAACAACAAGAAGCTTCGATCAATTGAATCAAGTTTTGACTCATGAACCGGTTCTAGCCAACCTGAGTCTGGGAAGGATTATACTATTTATAGTGATGCTTCACATCTCAGGTTAGGATGCGTATCGATGCAAGAAGGCAAAGTCATTTCTTATTATTCCATACAACTAAAGCCACATGAGATGAATTACCCTGCCCATGATCTAGAGTTGGCTGCAATTGTCTTTGCTTTGAAAATTTGGAGACATTATCTCTACAGAGAGAAATGTTATCTCTTTACCGATCATAAAAGTCTAAAGTATCTTTTGACTCTGAAGGAATTAAACCTTCAGCAATGGAGATGGATGAAACTCCTCAAGGACTACAATCTTGTTATTGATTACCATCCAGGCAAGGCCAATGTTGTAGCTGATGCACTCAGCCGCAAACCTTTGTTTGGTAAGTATCGTTACTGATCATTAGGTTCAAAATGTTGATTAGTGTATCGACTCATTGCAAAGTTCTTGTATTGTAGCTCCTCAAGCTATCAATGCTCTCTTCTATCTTCAAAAGCATTGTTGTCTCGTAGCTGAACTTCAAGTTCAGTCTACCATTATATCGATGATTCAAGCATTGCAAAAACAAGACCCTAAACTTCAAGCCATCATTTCCAAGTTGCAAGATAATCCTAACTTCAGAATGAATTCTAAAAGACTCTTATGTTTCCGTGACTGAGTCTGTGTACTCAATGATGAATCTCTTCACACCGATATCCTTAGGGAAGCTTATTTGAGTTCTTTCTCGGTACACTTGGGGTCAGTGAAGATGTACAATGACTTATAGGAGCTTTATTGGTGGTCGGGCATGAAGCAGGATATAGTTGAATTCATATCTAAGTGTCTTACGTGCTAGCGTGTTAAAGCTGAATATCGTGTTCCTACTGGCTTATTGCAACCCATCGATCTACCGTAATGGAAGTGGGAGAAGATCACTATGGATTTTGTTAGTGGTCTGCCTCTAACCCTAACTAAGCACGATGCCATTTGGGTTATTGTGGACTGTTTCACTAAGTCAGCACATTTCTTACCAAATCGGATAGACTACGGTCTTCCTAAATTAGCTGACTTGACATAAAGGAAGTTGTTCAACTCTACAGAGTGCTTCAGTCTATCATTTCAGATTGAGATCCACGATATGCATCTCAATTCTGGAAGTCATTGCAAGGAGCTCTGGGTACCAGAGTTAATCTTAGCACTGCTTTTCACCCTCAGTTTGAAGGCTAGTCGGAAAGGGTAATTCAGGTAACTACCACAAGTACCTTCCTTTGAATCATCAATGAAACGTACCGTTATTGACTCATTTTTTGCAGATTTTGCAAGACGTGCTTCGAGCATGGGTTGTCAATTTTGGAAGCTCTTGGGAGAAATCCCTACCTCTTATTGAGTTTGTATATAACAATAGCTATCAAGCTTCCATTAAAATGGCACCGTACAAAGCTTTGTATGGCAGACGATGCAGAACTCTCTTATGTTGGTCTGAACTCGATGAAGGCAAGGTGTTGGGCCCTGATTTACTTTGGGAAACTAAGGAATGGGTTACCATCATCCAAGATCGATTAAAAGCTATCTTTGACCGACAAAAAGCCTATGTTGATCTCAAATGAAGGGGTATAAAATATGAAGTTGGTGAGAAAACTTTTCTTAAAGTCTCACCGTGGAAGAAAGTTCTAAGGTTTGGCAAGAAAGGGAATTGAGTCCCCGATTTATTGAACCTTTCGAGGTTATTAAAAAAGTTGGCCATGAGGCTTATCGCTTATTGATGCCCTCAGAACTAAGTAAAATCCATGATGTGTTTCATGTATCCATGCTTCAGAAGTACCGATCAGATCTCTCACATATCATTGAGCCTGAATATATAGAAATTCAACCAAACTTGTCCTACGAGAAAGAACCAATTCAGATTCTTGCATGGGAAGTTAAAAGACTTCGTAACAAGACTATTCCATTGGTTAAAGTGCTCTAGAGGAGCCACGCCGCTAAGGAAGTAACGTGGGAATTAGAGGAAACGTTGCGAAAGCAATATCCTCATCTCTTTGATCCAGGTAAAATTCGAGGACGAATTTTTCTTAAAGGGGGAGTTGTAACACCTCGAAACCTAGCCTAGTTGGAATTGGGTTCCGGCGACCGAAAACCCTACATCGAAACTGTCAAAATATTGTATTGACTTTGACCGCGAGGTCAATTGTATCGATATTAGACTCTAATTGAGTCAAATTATTGTGTAAGGATTTGATTGAAAGTATTGAAAACCTGTTTAGTGGCTAAATTATAGAAATTGAAAGTTTTAGGGTACAAGTATAAATAATTAAGAGTCGAGGGACTAACCTTGCGATTAGTCCCTCCTCAGTTATAATCCCCACACACGTAGGACTATCTGAAGGGATTCTTTCACTTGAAGGAAAACTCCTAATTAAGAATATGAGTACAGAAATGAAAAAGGATAGAAAACTTACCCGATTTCTAAAACAAGCAAGCACATCTCCTTTTATCTTCATCATCTTTTAGGCAAGCACCTCCATTGTTGAGGGTTGAAAAGCTTGAGTTTTCTTCGGTTTATTATTATCAAAATATTCCTATCGATCAGGTAAGATTAATCCCCCAAACAATCGTTGAAATCTATGGAGGAGTTGAGAGTAATCTCAAGCTAGGTTTTTGCTATCCATAGATAATTCATAGATATTGTCTATATTGAGTTTAGATATCGTTATATTGATTTCGATATCGTAATATTGACTCTAACACAATCCTATTGTTTACCTAGCTCAATAAATTGATAGGGAACATCTATCGTCTCCACCGGAAGCTAGGAACAAGGGGATTGCTATCCGAGAGCCGTAGAAGCTTTAGATTATCAAGGTGAGTGTAGTCGGGGTCTTAGGATTAGGGTAGGTGCCTTTCCCGATTTCGTTGTTAATAAAATTTTCATTGCTAACCTCATCGCGAAGGATTATTGCATCAAACAACTTAGCGAATATTATGGTAAACATCAGTAAGTTATCACATCGAGTATTGAGCATTGTCATTGTTATCGTTATTGTTAATGAACATCGAACATAGATATCGTCATTGTTATTGAGTATTGTTAACATCATTAACATTGTCATCATCATTGAATTAGAGAAATATAGGATTTTGATTATAGAGCATTGGCATTGCTATTGTTATTGCCATTATCATGGAATATTAATGTCGACGGTGTTATTTTCATTGAAACATTGCAAATGAACCACGGGCTATTGACATCGTCATTGAGATCATTGAAATATTGCTAATGACATTGATATTGTTATAGGACATCGATATTGAAACATTGCTCATTAATAAAGTCATTGAATATATATTGAGTATTGTCATTGTTATTGTACACCGATCATTGATATTGTCACCAGACCTTGGATTCAAAAGGACTTTGGATACAATGGCATGCTATAGAATTCATGAGCTCAATGTAATGATGGACTACGGTCCTTAGGCTACGGCCTATATTGATTTGGCGAGGCAAATGGGTGTATTGTGATGTTGGTCATATTGGCGAGGCGGAGGGAATAGACCATTCATTGTTTTTGTGAAGCGTAGGAATTCACGTATCCACTATTCCGAATCGATCCAAGGGTTATTGTTGAATTATGGACTTATTGCTATTGAACATGAACATTGCATTGCTACTATTGATTCATTGTATTATTATTGTTAAAGTATGATTTGGGATGCATTTCATTGATAAAAGTGTTTAGTTGAGACTACTTCACTAGGCAATGTATGCCTAATGCATTTCATTTCATGCATTTCAGGTTAAGGATTTCACCGTTGGAGATTTGAGAATCGACGTTGTTGACAAGTCACTACAAGTCCAAGTAATGTGTTTTGCTTCTACGAACTCCTAGAATAGTGGAAAAGTAATTGAACTAGGCATTTATGACCCTTTTGATATATGTGTAATATGCATGACTTGTGGAAGTCATTATAGATATAAATGACTCTTTTGAAATTTTCTAAAAGAGGCTAAATGTGCATATTTGGCACTAAAAGGTGAAAACCTACTAAACGGATTCGAATAACCCTAAAATTCGGCATGCAAGTAGAATATAGTATTGACATATTGTTGGTAAAGTTTTATTGCATTTGGACATTGTTTGCTAGGTCAAATGAACTAAAAACCAGAAGAAATTTGACATTACAATGCATGACGTACCGATACAGGTCAAGTTGTATCAATACGACCTTGCATATTTGGCCTGAGAAAGCATGAGCTAACAATAGCGTATCGATACAAGCTTGAAGTGTATCGATGTGAGTTTTGGCAGTAAGGTTTGAGAATTTAATTGCATCGATACGGCCTTAGGGTGTTTCGAAACAGGTCAACTCTAGTCAACCCATATCGATACAGTCCCAGCTATATCGAAACGGGAATTGGTCAATGAAAGTTAGAAGTGAATCTGAGTATTCTCGTATCGATACGGTGATGGTGTATTGATACGGTATGACCGTTATTACAGTTATAAGACTACATTTAGCAAGTCAAAGTTGGTCAACCCGTATCAATACGGTCCCAGCTGTATCGAAACGGGACTTGATAGTTTCAATGGGTTCTAAATTATGTACACCTGTATTGGTATGGCCCCAAGGTGTATTGATACGGCGGTAGTTAATTCTGTTAAAAGACTTAAACTGCAGTTTTGCATTATTTACAAATTGGTCACTGAATGTTGTATGGTCTAATTGAATGGGTAAATGTTATCAGAATAATATGAAAATTTACAAGTTGGCTGTTTCTAAATTGGATTTCATTGTGGTATTGTTAATTATAGAAAAGTACCTCTAAATTACTAGATTTATAGTTTAGTCCCTAAAACTTGCAGAAATTATAAATTGGTCCTAATTGGTGAATTATTGGTTCCTATTGGATAAATTGAGCTAATAATGATACTGGGTAATGATTGAAAGGTATAATAATGATGAAGAGTTATGAATTGCTGAGATTTTATCGCACCGATCATCGTTTTGTTCATCGGTAGCATTCTTCGACCCAATTCCCGACCAGACCAGGAAGGGGTATTACAAAATATACCAACAAAATAACTTCAAAACGTTGTGAGTGAAATTTTCCAAATCATTGTTTGACCCAATGGACACTATCTCAGCTACTGTAGAAAAAAATTACTTCTACAACTTTTACTCCATAATAGAGGAAACTGGAAATACATGAATGATATATATAGATAATCATCTCTTTCTTTAAACCTTAAAGATGTTTTTTTTATCAAATTAAACCTAAAAGATGTTACTACTTTAGAATCACAAAAAAATATTATCTCATGATAACTTTAAATTAAAAATCTCTATAAGTAGGGAATTTGTCGTTTTTAGCTTTTTTTTAGATTAAGTTTTGTTAACAAACTCTATAGCATGTGGTTAAAACTCTCAAATTGACATCATCCATTCCTTCAAGTTGTGGATTCAAGACCTATTAAGAGCAAAATTTCTCTAAATTTTAGAAATCAATACGTATTTAGATTCCATAACTCTCTCTCTCTTCTTTTTAATTAATCCAGCTTAATGCTGATATTATAATCTAACTAATCAACCTTTATAAAATTAATTTGCTTATAACACTCGTCCTTTTTAAAAGGTAGAAGCCTCCATTTAAGACTGCCTTTTCTTCTTCTAAATTCTTCCTCCCCTTTTCCCTTTTTTCTTTCGCCTTTTCACCTTTTCTTGCAAACGACTAAATTTTCTTTGCTTAATGAGGTGGCAACAATCTGTAAGCTTTGATTACTTGTTCCATATTAATGCCTTTCTAATGCTTCATCTTTTCAATTCCAGAAGTAATCCTGAAAAACCAACTCATGTATACTTTTTTTTTTTAAAATATATGTGACAGTTTCTTTTAAAATATACATGCATGACAAATAGACCAACTCCAAATCAAACTTAATTTGATATGGAAATGAAAATTATAAGAATCAAATCACAGCTCGACCCGTCTGCCATGGACATCTCGATTTCTAGACTAAATTATTTTCTTATGCATTGATCATGCACTAAAAAAATATATATATACCAACACTTAGTTATACCGACGGACAATTGTTGTTCTATAGACAATATATACCAAAGGAAAATGAAACTGCCGATAAAAGTTTTGATTTATAACGACCGAAGACAAAAAACCGTTGATAGAAATATAATTTATAACGACGAACTATAGTAACTGTTATTATAAGTGAACCATATACCGATGGTTGATTCTGTGTATCGGTATAAATAAAGTTTTTTACCACAAAAAATTATATATGTCAGTTTAAGTTATAGTGTATACCAACAGTTAAATATGTTTGTCGGAATAGAGATGTTTTCTGCCATCGGTATAAGTAGGTTTAAAATTTTCTCAGGCTTTGGTTAATTTTTAATATTTAATAATATATATTTAATTATTTATATATTAAAATTAACTAATAAAAAATCTTAAAGAAAAAATCCTCCCCATTACTTTCAGTTCACCCAAAAATTGACGATTGAAAATACAACTCTCTCAAGCTTCTTATTCTCTCGAGCGGCAGCGGCGGACTGACGATTGAAAATGGACAAGAAAGAGGCCAGAACTGGAGTATTTCTTCTTCAATGTTCAGACTTCATCTCTGCAAGTATATCTTTTCTTCTTCCTGTTTCTTCTCTTCTCTTCTCCCAATTGTTGGGTTTAGGTTTATCAATCAACGATAGATTTGGGCTTAGGTTTATCAATCTTCTGTAGATTTAGGTTTATGTTTATCAATCTTCGGTAGCTTTGGGTTTAGGTTTATCAATCAACGATAGATTTGGATTTTTTCCCTGTAGCACTTCATTTGGGTTTAAGTTTATCAATCTTCGGTAGATTTGGGTTTAGGTTTATCAATATTTTTGAGAATTTATTTTTAATTTTCTGTTTTCAATCTTTTCTGTTTTCTCTTCTGAAGTTAAATGCTCTTGATCAACTCTTTGTATTATGGGAGTTAAAAGTTACTTTTTGGATATGCAAAAGTTTCTCAATATAAAATTACTGTATTAATTATGTTTCGTTATTCTAAAAGCTAAGCTGAAAATTGCAGGCTCTAGCCATAAAGACATGCAACCGGGTTTGTCAATGGGTAAAAGATGTGGAAAATGAGATTTTTTTTGCAGGGAGCAAGCCCTTTTTCATGGTGATAAGTCAACCATGTAATACGAAATGTATTTGTATATTTGTTTTCACTTGATTGTTCTTATGGCTTAGTTTTCTTTTTCCTTGCTGATTCCTATTCAAACATATTGCAATGAATGCTTATACTTGTTTTTATGGTTCATTACTTGCTTGAGATATCAGTTTCCTATTGCGATAGACTCGGATCTATTCATTCGTGCACTTGAGCTTCCTCAGGTCCGAGAACACATCAAAGACTTGAAAGAAAGGCTTTCTGGCCGAAAGGTAGATGCTTTATTTACCTTTTGCATTATTATATTCTTCAATTTCTTCATCTGCTTGCTTGTATCTAATTTGGAAACCTGAGATTTCTGGTTTTGCAAGTATTTGATCAACATTTTGTGTGATTGTTTTGAGTTTTGACCAAAACTTAGCATTTGTTAAATATAAAGTTCTACCTTGATCTTTGGTCAGGCCATGATTGAATTACTATTCAATACACACATGTATGCATAGTTTATAGTATTTTAATGAAATACCAGAATGTATACTTATACTTGTTAAGCATGTAACCTTAAAAATAAATGGCTCTAAGTTGAGGGGCCCAACTTTATAAGAACACAGGAAACCTTGTATTTATCAAATGTAGGATAACACCGGTTAACAACTTGCTCAATTGCAACAGCTATATATTCCTATTAGACTAAATTTTTTATACATGTTCGTAAATTCATGTAGAAAGAAAA
This sequence comes from Hibiscus mutabilis, assembly GCA_019671005.1. NCBI lineage: Eukaryota > Viridiplantae > Streptophyta > Magnoliopsida > Malvales > Malvaceae > Hibiscus > Hibiscus mutabilis. The sequence continues at coordinate 54,842,106 of CM033714.1, read as the reverse complement.
ATTCTCTCTTCTATACCTTCTTTTTTGGTTTGTGTATAACTTTCTTGTGGCCTTATATTGTTGTGATCACATTATTTTATTTCTTACCTGTGTGCTTATTGTTAACTGTCCAAACTTGACAGGTAATGCTTGGTGTTAATCGTCTTAATATGATTAAAGGAATTCCCCAAATGATATTGGCGTTTGAAAAGCTCCTCGAGGAAAATCCTTATTGGCGTTATAAAGTGGTTTTACTGCAAATTGCAGTGCCAACGAGAACTGATGTTCCTTAATCTATGCTTCCTCCTTTCTCTTGTTTGTAGATATGTGCTCCTGTACTGTTTATGTTTGCCAGGTATAGTATATTTCTGGAGTTAGTTTTCTTTTATGAGAGAGCTAACCCATCCCATATGATTTGCTGTTTTTGTTATATTTTAGTATTCTTGAGTTGGATCTTGGGAAGCAGTTGCGTAGGTGTTTTCAACCTTACTCTGTTTTGGAACTGTCAATTATGTATCACTAGCCATTAGGCATAGAGAGCCTCCAGATATTGCTGACTGAGCAAGTTAGACCGGGACTATGAGTTACCAATTAGAACCTTTAAAGTGAAAAGTGCAGCTACAACATGAGCTTGAAATTTTCATTCCCCTTCTGCTCTCAATATGATATCATCAATTGCATGCCTAAATGCATTAAAATGTGTCAATTAGTGTTATAAAAGATTTATTTTTCCCAGACCTTACTTGTGAAGCCTGAACTAGGAACATGGTGTAAGATTGACTTCAAACCTTAGTACCTTACTGCCCTTCTATATGGTTGTGAAGCCTGAAATCATTGGTAGATTAGAGAAGAAAGGTTTCTATTTGAAAGGTAAAACCATCAATTTTCTGATAACTTCCTCTGTTTTTACTTGGTGTCGATTCTTGAGTTTTATTAGAATTGATTCTAAAGTACCTTAGAGGTTATTGGAATTATTAGCAGTAGCACTATATTTTTTTTGGTGGAATATTTACTTATATCACTTTGGATGTGCTGAATTTAGGTTTGAAACTCATCACCGTGGATCAATCGTATGCTGAGAAGCACTATGCAGACCTCTCTGCAAAGCCTTTCTTTAATGGACTCGTAGAGTATATTATCTCTGGTCCCGTAGTTGCCATGATTTGGGAGGGTAAGAATGTTGTTACCACTGGTCGCAAAGATCATCAGAGCCACAAACCCTGCCAAGTCTGCTCCCGGAACAATCCGTGGTGACTTTGCAATTGACATTGGTAGGTATATATCGTTCTTCTTTCCTTCCATTTATCTTCCTATAATTCGCATCAATGTGTTGATTTCGGTGTCTTTTTTTTGCAGGAACGTGATTCATGGAAGTGATTCGGGTGAGTGCAAGGAAGGAAATTGCATTATGGTTCCCAGAAAGCCCTGTTAACTGGCATAGCAGTGTCCACCCCCGGATCTATGAGTAGATGTTTAGACTAAGCTGTTGCAGATCATGGCATCATCATGCTTGCTTATTGTTGGTGAACTTTTTAATCAACTTTTTACTAAGTTAATTACCTTTTGTTACCGTTTAAGGTGTTTGTGTGATTGATGCATGCACTAGCAGTAACATATTTTAATAAAATTTGGTTTGTATGAATAGAATTTCAGTTGGTGACATATGTTTGAATTTTATGGTTATTGAGCACTTTTAAAGTGGATTTTAGTAGCTCCAATCAGTGATTCCTATGATTTTATTTCTGGTCTTACTATAAAATAAAATTTTAATTTTTAAATAGATGCCAATTAAACCTATACCGATGGACGACACCGTCGGTAAAGGTAAAACCTTATAGCAATGGTCAAATTGTTGTTATGTATGCACCATCTATACTGATGGATTAGGTCCGTCGAAATAGATACACTAATTTGTCGGGTTAGGCTATACCAATGCCCACGGATATGTTCGTCGGTATAGGATTCCAACATCTATATCGACGGAATCAATCGTCGGTATAGAGATAAACCGACTAGTGTTTACGGTTGTTTGTCTGTCGAAATCTTTTTTGTACGTCGATATAGGGTTTTAGACCATATACCCAATGATTTTTTGTAGCGATGTGTATTTTTATTTTTTTAACACATCTTAAAACACATCAATCCAATGTATACGTTTTAGTTAAGATTGTACAAACATAAATTCCTATAAAATTAAAACATGAAATCATTATTTATTACGAATTTATACTCTTGTAGTTTTAACTAAAACCAACTCAGAATTAATTCAATAATTAAATTATGTGTTTAATTTTATAAGATAATATTTAATAGATTTAATATTCAAATCTTAAGCTATATATGTATATTACTTAGAGTGATAAATCATTTATAATAAAAAATTGTCACAAAGTATGGTATATATAGGGGAAATCTTTGTTTAGTGAAGATTTGGTATGTGGAAAAAATATGTGGGTAAATCATGTAGTACTGTTACTTTACTTTTATGATTATCTCAATAATTAAGATGCACACGCTATGGGATGTATTTCCCCCCTCAGAAACAGGAAGGAAAGAATAAAAATAAAGCTATTTACCCCAAAAATAATTAAATAAAAGAAGGAAAATAAAGCTGAGATTGATTTAAGAAAAAAATAAAGAAAGAAAAAAACAATGTACAAAATGTTCATCAAACCTGCATAAAGTGGGCCTCTTTAAAAGCAAAAGCTAGCTATTTGTTTTTCCTTTATCTCTTTCTCTATAATTTTTATTTTCAACACTCTCTTGTTGGAATTGAAAACTTCCATGCATAAGTAAACTTTTGATCCCTCTATTCATTATTTTTTATACTTTCACCTTTCATTGTTATTCTATATCTTAGATTTTGTTACACTTACGATATGAATGAATTTTTTTTATGGAATATATTTACAGAAATTTAATCAACAAATAAGTACAAGTAGAATAGTAAGGAATTTTGTTTTTGATCTGTTAATTTTATGTTTGATTCTTAATAATGAAATTTGATTATTTTATGTAATGAATATTTAAAAGTATGATAAAGATAAAAAATATTATAATAATATTAATTAACAAATTTTTCAGGCAGTTCACAATTGAGCGAGTATTTAATTAATCGATGATATAAATTCAACAAAAAATTTAAATAATATTCACATTTTTTTCTTGAGAAACCTCCGATCAGAGGTAGATTCTCATTAAAGTTGGTGGGGGCCACGGCCCTCTAATGTTTAAAAATTCTACCTTTAGTTCTTTAAAAATTTTAATTTGGCCCCTTAAATTTTTTAAAAAAATATTATTATATTTTAAAATTTTTTAATTAAATCTCCTCCTAAAATTTTTAAAAGTCTTGATAAGTCTTAATTTTTTGAAAATTTTAGTTAAACCCCAACATTTTTCTGAAAATTTTAAATTACACCTTTCAAAATATCCTAAAAACTTAATTTTTTTAAAAAAATAAACAAGCCCCTCAAACTGGGTTGTCAAAATCCGCCCCTGCCTCCGATGACATCCTCGACTCTTGCAAAGCAGGAAATGAGTTCAACTTGATTGCGTTCGTAAAGACAATATGTTACAAAGAATTTAATATTCACATTTCGATTTCAAATCTGTAAACAATAATCGGAATTATGAACATTCGAAGTCTTACATAATAGAACATCAAAACGAGAAATAAAAACAAAACAAAAATGAAAAAGCCCCAAAAATTACCAATTAAAATGTGAATAGAATAATCTTGCGCATGACTACGGCTGAATATCGATCGGGTCGAGTCGATTCAAAATATTTAAGTTAGTTGAGTAGACAAATAATATTTTGTCACTCAAAATTTATTTAAAAATTATACGAGTCGAGTTGTTTGAGTTTTTGTACAAATTTAACAATTTTCTTCTATTATTATAAACGTAGAATTTTAATCTAAGATTCACCATAAAAAAATTAAGTTGATAAATATAATTTTTATGGTGTTAGTGATTTGTATCAAAAAATAAATTTAATAATAGGCTTGGAGTTGAAAATAGTAAAGGGACGAAAATCATAATTGACCTATAAATTACAACATTCCTAGTTTTATTTGACTAACCTTTTAAATTTTTTGTTGGCCGTTTCAGTTACATCCATGGAAATGTGGGGCTTCAAAAGATCATACAATCTTTTCAATGATTGACGAACTAAACTGATGGGATAAAATAATTTACAAAAAGTTGCAGTTAAATGACCAAAATGAATAAAATAAAAAGTTAAGAGACTATTTCAAAAAGAGAAAATTTGTTGTTGAAAGAGGAATTAAAATTACGTAAATATTCTACAATAATTGAGGAGCGAGTAGTTCTAGGGTTGTCACATCTCTAAAATCGGCCTAGTCGGAATTTGGTTCCGGTGACAAGAAATTTTGTATCGGATATGCTTAGAAATGTAATCTCTCAATCCTTGTACCCAATTTTGTAGCAATGGAAGTTAGTTGAACTTGATTTAAGTTGTGGGGACCATCTTGTAAGAAATTCAAAGTTAAAAATGATGGTTTTAGGCTTGGCGTATCGATACGGCAAGACCGGTATCGATACGGTTTGAACTAGGCGTTTCGATACAGCAAGACCTGTATCGATACGGCCTAACTGCCATAACGAACTTACCTATTTTAGCCTAGCCGTATGGATACGGCCATAAGGTGTATCGATACGGGTCCCCTGTTTGAAGCTGTTTTAATAGCCAAATTAAAAGAAATGGAAAGCAAGGTGCTGACTCACCTCTTTGCCTGCCTACCCCATGTGATTGGGTCACCTTTTGTGCTGAAGAGATGATAGCTTGATATCTTTAATTCATGAAATGATATTGAATTGGGTTTAGCAAACCCTCAAAGGTGGGTAAGCCTTTATTGGTTGTTAAGAAAGTGAGGAAATAATTAAGTTTGGCTCTCTTAGAACGGATAAAAGAAAGAAAGCTTTGGTCTTGTCATGCAACTCCCGAAAGCTAAACCCACCCTTTGCCATCCAACAAGTAAGCACCACCATTGTTGTCTTCAACCTCAAGCTAAGCAAGCACCTCGATTCAATCCTCAACGTTTGATCGATTTCAATTCGTCATTTGAAAGCCTATAACTCGGTGAGTAAAACCCCCTTATCGATTCAATGATTTCTTTGATCTTTGAGAAGTAATTTCAAGAATTATGCTTTTAATTATCCAAGTCAAGCCCATGTGTTAGTAGGCTAATTTCTTTATTTCGATGTTGTCCACAAGCTTCGGTAAGCTTTAAAAATGTTTTCGGATCCTTAGTTTAAATTCTAAAGCAACCCCTAATTTTGTGCTAGCTCAAGAAGTGGAGAAGGACCCCTTGTCATCTCCAACAAAAGCTAGGCATCAATGAGCCGTAATCCAAGAACCTTGAAAGCTTTGGAGTCAAGGTGAGTGTAGTCGTGTCAAGGGATATGCAAGGTGCTATCCCGTTGCATTCGTTTTATGTTATAATTTGCATTTTGTTTAAGGGCTCAAGTAGAGCAACCTTGTGTGGATGCTAATAGTAAGCATGTTAAGTTTCCGACATGGATTAATATGTGTAAGTTCATATATGATACTTGAATTTTGCTATGTGTGAATTTGATATGGATATGCTATGATATGATATGTGGAGCTAAGGCTCAATTTGACATCCGATATGATATGTCTTACGAGCACAAAGTAAGATTATGGTGTGATAAATGACCTGAAAGGTAAGAATTATAATGAAATATGTAACCTTGGACATTTGTGGACATTGGATACAATTGGCATGCCATAGGGTTATTTGAGCTCACCAAGTAAGGGATTGGACTACAGTCCGGGGCTACAGCCTATATGTGGTGAGATAAGGTTGGTTTGTGTAAGGGATATTTTCCGGAGCTACAGCTCAAGGCTACGGCCTATTTCCGATATGTGTGGTGTACAGGGGAATCCGCGTATCTATTGGTTACCATGTCCAAGGAAATGATATGTTTATATGATTTACAATTGCTACATGAAATCTTGACTATTGATTTGAACATGATCGTATATGATTGATGCTATATAAATTGTTAACTAAGCATGCCTACATGTCATTCATGTATTTGATGAATTTATTGTGCATTTTTTATGGCTATCTCACTAGGCTATGTAAGCCTAACATCCGTGTGTCTCATGCATTTCAGGATCTTGAAGTATTCTGAGCTCCGATCCTGTAGTTGCGCTTGCAAGCCACTTCCACTGATCATATGTATGCTTAACTTTTGCTTTGAACTCCTAGTAAGGTGGCATATGACTCAAACATGTCATGTTTGCATATTCTGGTATATGTGTAATGATCTAATTATGTCTAAGGGTTAAACATGATTTTTGGTATGCTTGTAGAATGACTAATCTAGTTAAAAAGGAGCTTAAAAGCACTAAAAGGTGAAAACTAGGTAAATGGATTCGAAACGCTCTAAAATTTTGTATGCTATTAAATATTAGACTTGCTGGTAAAATTTGGTTAAGTTTGGACAACGGTCAACATGTTAAATTGATTAAAAACCAGCTAAAATCAATCATTACAAGGTAGGCGTATCGGTACGGGTGATGACGTATCGATACGGCCTTGCATAATTGGACTAAGTAAAACATGGCGTATCGATACGAAAAAGGGGTATATCAATGCGAATTTGGACGCAAGGTCCAAAAATTAAATTGTATCGATACGACCTTAGGCAGTACCAAAACGGGTCAACCTTAGTCAATGCGTATCGATACGGGCTTAGTGGTATCGATACCGTCTTGTTACCCTTGAACCTGGAATTTGGGAAATCAACTTAGCATACCGATACGGTCTTAGGCGTACCGGTACGGAGTCAATTAATTCTGTTAAAAGTCTAAAATTACAGTTTTAAACAGTTTACAAATTGGTCACTAAGTTTTATATGGCCTAATTGGATAGATAAACGATCTCCGTTAGTCACGAAACTTCACATGTTAATGATTGGTGAGTTTAATTATAGTTTAGTAAAAATAAATCCCAATAAAGACCTTCAATTTATAGAAATTACAATTTAGTCCATAAGTTTGAAAAAGTTTAAAATTGACACTAAATCGAATAAGTAGTCAACAAACAGATCTGCTAAGCTTTAGGAAGTTTAACAAACTTCCCAAATAAGTCTCCAAAGTCTAAATTCAAATATGAAACTCTGATATGTTTTTCGGTAGCATTTTTCGACCCGGTTCTCTACCAGGCCGAGAAGAGGGTTATTACATTTATGGTATTATAAGTAGAGTTTAGTAGATTCTAGGACTAAACTGAGGCTTATCATGAGTTTACATGTACATGTTCCACCTAGGAGTTTATTTGTATATATTATCCGTGACTTGCAACTTATATAATTTAAATTCTTTCTGAATGATTAGATCTGAAAATGTCTGCACCTAACGATAGACGTGTTGCAATAGAACCACATCCAGGATCTATGCATTCCTTTATTAGCAAACCATTGATTAAGAAATATGCTCTAGAATCTGAACCAGTCACTTCTGAGATTATTGTCTCTAACCCACTAGGAGATAGTGTGGTTATTCGATCGATCTATAAGGCTTGTCATCTGAGGATCCAAGGGATCCCATTTCTGACCAATTTGATAGCCTTGCCTTTCCATGAGTTCGACCTTATCCTAGGCCTTGATTGGCTAGCTGCGCATCAAGCTGGGGTAGACTGTTCAAAGAAGAAGTTGTATCTTCATGGACTCGGCAAGGAAAGTATAACCTTAATGAAAACCGAACCCGAGCCAAGTAAAGCTATCTTGTGTGCCATGGAGTTTAAGGAAGATCTAAAGCTTGAGAATGTACCAGTGGTAAAAGAATTTCTTGATGTGTTTCCCAATGAACTTTCGGGACTCCCTCTGACCTGAGAAGTGGAATTTGGAATCAAAGTGCAACCGGGGACCACACCCGTCTCCATCACTCCATATCGAATGGCTCCAGTTGAGTTAAATGAGTTAAAACCCCAAATCCAATACCTTTTGGATAAGGGATTCATCTGACTGAGTTTCTCATATTGGGGAGCACTAGTTTTATTTGTCAAAAAGAAGGATGGGTCGATGTATCTGTGCATTGACTATCATCAGTTGAAAAGAGTGACCATTAAGAATAAGTATCCATTACCGAGGATTGATGATCTCTTCGATCAATTGAAAGATGCTTCTGTCTTCTCTAAGATAGACTTGCGATCCAGGTATTATCAAATATTAGTGAAGGGGTCTGATGTTCCAAAGACTGTCTTCCGAACTAGATATGGCCAATATGAGTTCCTAGTGATGCCTTTTGGGCTTACAAATGCACCTGCAGCTTTCATGGACTTGATGAATCGTGTGTTCCAGCCCTATCTGTATAAGTTTGTGGTTGTGTTCATAGATGACATCTTGATTTACTCTAAAGACACAGCCACTCATGAAGAACATCTCCGAATTGTGCTACAGACTCTCCGGGAGAAATATCTATGCGCCAAGTTTAGCAAATGTGAGTTCTGGCTATTTGAAGTATCCTTTCTGGGAAATGTGATCTCTTTTACGAGAATTCAGGTGGACCCAAAGAAGATTCAAGCGGTTCTTGATTGGATACCTCCTATGAATGTTGGAGAAGTTCGTAGCTTTCTAGGCCTTGCAGGCTACTATCGTAGATTTGTTAAGGGATTCTCGATGATTGTTGCACCCTTGATGAAGCTTCTCTAAAAAAAACTCCCTCTGTATGGATCGTGGAACAACAAAGAAGCTTTGATCAGCTTAAGCAAGTTCTGACCCATGCCTCTGTTTTGGTGCAACCTGAGTCGGGTAAGGACTTCACCGTATACAGTGATGCATCCCATCTGGGATTAGGCTGTATGCTTATGCAAGAAGGAAAAGGCATTGCTTACGCCTCACGTGAGCTTAAACCACATGAGCTGAACTATCCAACTCATGATCTAGAGCTAGCTGTTGTTGTGTTTGCCTTGAAAATTTGGTGACACTATCTTTACGGTGAGAAGTGTTACTTGTACATTGATCACAAGAGTTTGGAATATCTTTTGACTCAAAAAGAGTTGAATCTACGTCAACAAAAATGGATTGAGCTTTTGAAAGACTATGACTTGGTCATTGACTACCATCCTGGTAAGGCCAATGTTGTGGCTGACGCTTTTAGTCGAAAGCCCACTCACTCTTCGAGATGTTTAAATGCTCACTTCCGGCTCAAGAAGCATGGAAAACTATTGGCTGAATTGAGAATTCAATCAACCATCATGTCTCGAATTAAATCACTCCAAGAATATGATGAGGAGTTATAAATTCTTATTGCTAAGATCAAGGATAAGCTAGATCTTGACTTTGTTATGAATTCTAAAAGGTCTGTTGTGTATTTGGAACCGTATATGTGTGCCTAACGATAATGATATTTGGGATCAAATCCTGAAGTAAGCTCATTCGAGTCCTTTCTCTATCCATCCTAGAGCTATCAAGATGTATAAGGACCTAAAAGAGTTGTATTAGTGGTTCGGCATAAAAGGTGAGATCACAGACTTCGTGGCTAGGTGCTTGACTTGCCAACGAGTTAAAGCTGAGCACAAGGTGCCTGTTGGTCTCTTAAAACCTATTGAACTTCCACAATGGAAATGAGAACGTATTACAATGGATTTCGTAAGTGGTCTACCAATGACACCGAAGAGGAATGATGCCATTTGGGTCATTGTAGATCGATTCACCAAATCTTCTCATTTTATTCTGGTGAGAATGGACTTCAGTTTGCCTAAGCTTGCTGAGTTGTACATTCGAGAAGTTATCCATTTGCACGGAGTTCCTGTGTCCATTATTTCTGATCGTGATCCACGCTTTACATCCCAGTTTTAGAGGACCCTACAAGAGGCTTTGGGAAGCCGAGTGCACCTAAGCACTGCTTTCCATCCTCAGACCGATGGTCAATCCGAAAAGGTTATTCAGGTAACCTTATATCTCCCTTTGATTCTTGTGTATAAGTAACCCACGTCAATTCTGATTCTTCCTTGTAGATTCTGGAAGATATGCTCTGAGCATACGTTATTGACTTTGGGAATGTGTGGGAGAAATCTCTGCCTTAAGCGGAATTTGCTTACAACAATAGCTACTAAGCCTCGATTCAAAAGGCACCATATGAAGCCCTTTACGGGAGAAAATGTAGAACCCCTCTCTGTTGGACCGAGCTTGGTGAAGGCAAGGTGTTAGGCCCTGACTAGCTTCGGGAAACCGAAAAAGTGTGACCATTATCCGTGATCGGCTCAAAGTTGTATTTGACCAACAAAAAGCTTATGTTGATCTAAAGAGAAGGGACATTCAGTATGAGGTTGGCGAGAAAGCTTTCCTTAAGGTATCTCCGTGGAAGTAGATCATTCGATTTGGCAAAAAAGGGAAATTGAGCTCTTGTTTCATCGGTCCATTCGAGGTGATCGAGAGAGTTGGACCTGTTGCTTACCGACTAGCTCTTCCCGAAGAGCTAAGCTGAATCCATAATGTCTTCCACGTGTCTATGCTACGAAAGTACCAGGCAGATCCTTCTCATGTGATTAAGCCGGAGTCTGTGGAGATTTAGTCTAATCTGACGTACGAGGAAGAACCTGTGCAGATCCTCGCACGAGAAGTTAAAAGACTTCGTAACAAGTCTGTGCCCTTAGTGAAAGTCCTTTGGAGAAGTCATTTAGTTGAAGAAGCAACGCGGGAACCGAAAGAGGCAATTCAAAAGCAATACCCTTATTTGTTCAATTAGAGCGAAAATCTGATGATGACTTTTCTTAAGGGAGAGAGTTATCATATCCCTAAAACTGACCTAGATAGAATTTGGTTCCGGTGACCAGAAATTTTGTATCGAATATGCTCAGAAATGTAATCTCTCAATCCTTGTACCCAATTTTGTAGCAATATAAGTTAGTTGAACTTGATTTAAGTTGTGGGGACCTTCTTGTAAGAAATTCAAAGTTGAAAATATTGATTTTGGGCTTGGCGTATCATACGGCAAGACCGGTATCGATACGGTTTGAACTAGGCATTTCGATACAACAAGACCTGTATCAATACGGTCTAACTGCTATAACAAACTTACCCATTTTAGTATAGCCGTATGGATACGACCATAAGGTGTATCGATACGGGTCCTCTGTTCGAAGTTGTTTTAATAGCCGAATTAAAAGAAATGGAAAACAAGGTGCTGACTCACCTCTTTGCCTGCCTACCCCACGTGATTAGGTCACATTTTGTGCTGAAAAGATGATAGCTTGATATCTTTAATTCATGAAATGATATTGAATTGGGTTTAGCAAACCCTCAAAGGTGGGTAAGCCTTCTATTGGTTGTTAAGAAGGTAGGGAAATAATTAAGTTTGGCTCTCTTAGAACAGATAAAAGAAAGAAAGCTTTGGTCTTATCATGCAACTCCCGAAAGCTAAACCCACACTTTGCCATCCAACAAGCAAGCACCACTATTGTTGTCTTCAACCTCAAGCTAAGCAAGCACCTCGATTCAATCCTCAACTTTTGATTGATTTCAATACGTTGTTTGAAAGCCTATAACTCGGTGAGTAAAACCCCCTTATCGATTCAATGGTTCATTTGATCTTTAAGAAGTAATTTTAAGAATTAGGCTTTTGATTATCCAAGTGTAGCCCATGTGTTAGTTAGGAAAGTATATTTCCTAGGCTAAGATATCCCAGCCGAAATCAAAATCGGGTTGCTAACTATGTAAACCCTGTAGACCTTCTTCTCTAATTAATTTGTTCGCAGTTTAAATGAATATATTAATATTAAGTTTTTTAACGGATTAAAATTAATTTTTTTATTTTTTCTCTTTTGATTCGTGGGTTAAATTTTTAGTATTTTTTTATTTTAAAGATTTTGTTCATTAACATATTACAATTAGTATATGAGGTATGAGAAAGAAGATAATTTGTAAATTTTAATTTATAAGAAATACTATTAGAAAATAAAGATGATGTGATTTTATTTAATTAGGTAGAATCATAGTTGAGGTGGTAAGAATGATTCATCGAATAATTTCTTCTAATTTTGTTTTAAAATATGATTAATTTTTTTGATAGTAAAACAAAGGAAATCCATAGATTAAAGCAGCCCATACACAAGAGGCATGCCAACCAAGCAATGCAAGCCATGTAAGGCACAACAACCCCATGCAAAGCACAACCGAGGCAACACAAAACAAGCAACTGAGCCTGTACCCTTAGATAAAGGAGAGGGAGTTGCAGTCGAAACACGAATCCAACAAGCAACAAAACAGGAAAACACAAAGGAAGTGATAAAGAGGTAAGCTATCCGATGATGGAAAATGTGACTCCGGATTTTTCTATGCGAGAGCTTCATGAGAAGGCAGGCTCCTCCTCCCGTTAGGGTAGGAGGTCTTATCATCATATCCAAAACCGGAGCAAAGCCATCAACAGTGTTACCCATAACGATCATCGACTCATCCAAAGGAACAAGCAGTCAATGAAAAATGCCATCAACGAACCCTGCAAACCAAACCGAGAACCAAAAACCAATGCGCCCAGGATCACAATCTTTCATAGGATGAGTGATGATCTTAGGGGAAGGGTTAGAACCCCACACCATGCTATGTCCCTTCCCACAACCGAGCATGGCAGGTTGATAGGGAATCATGGATTATGCAGATACCCTTAATTGAGGGTATCCGCAATCATTATCTTATCAGAGGTTGAGGCTGAGTCATCATGAAACCCTTGACGTTGCTTTCCTTGACCGAGCCCCACGTTAGGATCATCATATATCATCAAATGATCGTTGACATTAAAAGATGGAATTTCTGAAACCTTGAACCCAAAGGGATCTTCCCCCATCTCTATGATTCCAGTTTCATCAAGTATAATGCATATGAATTCCCTGACATGCTTTCTCCTTGCTGCGTGCTTGATAAGAGTGAGCCTCTTGTGGCCAAATGAGTGGTCCCTCTTAGCAACTTCTAATCGATTGATGATGGGGGATGCCTTGGTAATTGAAGTAGGAAAGAAAGCCAATTGAAGAACATCTTCACTTGCAATAGGGCCAAAGCCTTTTGCACACCAATTACTAGGGGATTCTTGGTAAACTCCTTCTGAAATATGGTGGAGAAGCTCCTTTTCTTTTTGAAACTGAGAAGGGTTCAGTCTCATTGCTGTAAAATTTCCTTTTTTTTCGATGGACAAACGTCCTTTCCTTGCATCCCTGTAGCTAAAGCTTTCCCCACAATGTCCAATGAGAAAGCTTGGATCAAATTATGTTGTTTTGACATAGGTAGTTCGATGGGGACAAGATCAATTGCAGTGGGATTAGGAACACAATGTTGCTTTCCCTTAAATCCAGGATTGCTGCAGGCGTTGGGATATGCCTCAATGCCAGCTTTCTCTTTTCGGACCAAGTGCTGACTTTTGTCCGATGTAAAGTCTAATACCCTAGTGCTATCATTGTACATTTTGACAAATCCTTGTATTTGTCGTGTTGCAGGCTCCAAAGATTTGGGGCACGACTCTAGGATTTTGTCCTTTTCCTTCAACCCTGGTAAGGGGAGAGTTGGAACTTGGTTACTGACCTTGTTACCTGAAAATTCCCTTCCTCTTGAAGTCGCCTTCTTTCATGTTGGGGATGCTCTAAGTTCTGGACCATAGCAGGTAGCTCTAGGGTACTTGGATTCATCGAACCAACATTCCTTAGCAAGGTGTCCAATTCTCCCGCAGCTATAGCAAAAATCAGGGAGGCGCTCATATTTAAATTTGATGTCGAGTGGTTGAAAGTCCCTCTTTGGAGCTTGAATTCAGTTTTCAAAGGGTTTTAAAATATAATTAATTGTATGTCGAGCCTTTGAAATTTTTAATAATCATTTAAAAGTCGGTAAAAATTAATGGTTTTCAACGATATATTGCATTAGTAGTGTTCAACGGTGTACTTATAATATATATTCCAAGTGAGGAAGTTTTAAATAGGGAATAATCATGTCCCTTTCCTTTGAAACACATGTAAAATTACATCAGTTTTATGAGTCCAAAAATTCCGTCACACAGAGGAATAAAAGGACCCAAATCTGGCCCATAAAAATGAGTGGAGCTCCTTAGTTCTCTCAAATAAAATCTTTTCCCTTCCTAGGAATTGTCTATGAGAATGTATAATTTTAATGATTTTTTTGTTTCTTCAAAATTTTAATAGCCTGATATAAAAAAAGATAATTTTGAGAGTCTAACATATTGGTAGTGGAGGTCTAAAAAGCCCTACGAGGATAAAGAGATACTCATTAAGGCAACACCCCTTCTTTGCTTCTGTGGAAGCCAAATTAATTCTACTTTGATTAATTAATTCAACTTTTCCAGGTGCCATTGCTTTATATATCTTTCCTTTTATTTGGAAACCTTTTTTTCTAACAACCCATAAAATTAGTAATTAATAACTAAATAACTTTAGGGAAACTCTAATCATGTATATAGCTTTCTTCATATGTGGGTTTTATTCAAATAATGGTGGCTCCTTTATCATAAAGTTTAGATATATATTCTTTTAAGACCCTTGAAGCATATATTGCTTTTGCAAGTAGCATCAAAGGAGAAGTTGTTCATTTATTTTATTAAAGACATAATAATTGTTATTTGTTAACAAATAGTGCGACGATTGTAATCCATGAATTGGCAATCTCTCATAATTTCTTGGAAGATGACAATGAGTGAATTTATATCGTTATCATTTATAAAGTTAAACCCTAAGTTATTTTTTTTGAAATGACATACCATAACTGATAAGATATCTATAAAGATAAACCCTAAGTTATTCAAATATATACACTGATAATATATTTATAAGATATAATGACATACCATAACTGATAAGATATTTATAAAGATAAACCCTAAGTTATTCAAATATATACACTGATAATATATTTATAAGATATAATGACATACCATAACTGATATACACACATAAATTTAGTCTTTTTATTAGAGTTTTTATTTCCAATATTAACTTTTTTTATTTATCATATCATGGTACTTTTGTTTTTCTCCATTTTATAGTATTTTAAAGTAAAAATATTCCTTTGAGGACACCAAAATTTGACATTCCTTCTAATTTTTTTGGTTGATCAAAATTTTAAAATAATTCCAACAATCTTGCCTGATATTTAGACACTTTTGGGCTTCTATAAATAAAGACAAATTCTTACTAAATTACTCTAACATCTTAGAGTTGTTCTTTGCCAAAACCCATCATTATGATTCTATTCATTCTTCTTTCCAAGAAAATCTTATTGGAGGCTTTGTCGAAAACGTATGCTATGAATTTGTGTTTGCTCCATTAATTTGCATAAAATATACATGTCTTGCTAGATGGTTGATTTAGTGGGATGAGGTATTAGATCCCTTAAGTCAGCTCGGGAGTTTGAATACAAATATTGTGAATGGAATAAATTAAGTTGAAAGGGTCACCCCCATAATGAACTTATGCAGTACTCGATTCGAATTAGTAAATTATACCAAGTATTTTGGTGCAAACATTTTATAAATTATGTTCATTAAACTTATCATGCATGCTTGACTTTTAATATTATAACAAATAAATATAAGCTATTATTGATATTACTTTCGTTAATTTACCCCAAAATAAAACATAGGTTCCATGTCCATAAATACAACTTAGAAATTTAAATCAACTTCTAATCGAAAGAAATGATAATATTGTTGGTTCCTAAAATGAATGGATGTGAAGCATAGGAAATTTAAAACTTTGATGTCTCTCAACCATACTTTGGAAAGCATTTTCCAAGAGACAAGAATGAAAAAATGGGGGTGGGATTGCTTCGAATTCTAGGTTTTATGAACAAACAAAAGACAAGAGGAAAGACCACCACTTTAAAGACCCACCAGTTGAATGTTGGCATCTACAAAAAGATAACACAAGCATGGAGACAAAGTTTGCACACACCTTAACCCACTCCTTTTGCAGACTTTAAGAAAGTTGAACTAACCGTAACATATGGGGTTTTCCACAAGGGTCACTCACTGTCCCCAATTCCCTTTTCTGTGTTTTGTATTTTTATTGGAATTATTAGGACTGACGTTTATACGGTGCATGAAAGTAAGGGAAATCTGGGGATCCCCAAAGTCCCATAACAATCCATGCATAGATATTCCACCCTCTGATTTGTATTCATTGCTTCTTTTTCTATCTTCTTATTTAAGTGATGAGAAGCGAGGGATCCAAGGAGCGAGCTAAGCTAAAGACTAAAGAGATGCTGTACTCCTTCATGTGCTGCTGTTTTCCTTCTGGTCAAAAAGATAGTTCTGGGACGACATACACGCCTATAAATCAACAAAAACACCACCAACAATTTTGATGCTGCTTTTGATGATTGTTGGGTAGTTTTCTTAAAGCATTTCTGAGAGAGAATTTAGAGTATACATCATATATGCCTCAAAGTTTGAGTGCCGAATCCATTGGCAAATTGCTGTCCATGTTGATCTAACTCTTTAAAGACTAAGCCCATGTCCACAACTAACTGCATCATTGAACCTATAGAGCTATACTTCAAGTTGACAAAATTAAACAACCTAATCACGTGCACGGCCGGACAATTTAAGTTGCATTGTCGCATATTGAATGTTAACTCATATTTTATTAAAAATAAGTCTAGTCAACAATAGATGTCAATTTTCTTTAAGGGATCTCAATTTCTTTTAACAATAGTTTCGATTTCTATTTTCTATACATTTTTATATTATATATATAATTTCGTAAAAATTTTGGGGGTGTATATTGACCCTGGTGCCCCACCTGACTCCACAAGTAAACCTAATGTCATCGTTTTTATAGTAGATTTGTCTTACAATAGATTTAGCATTGGTTTGATTGACATCGTTTTTATTATAATATCTAGAAGACAATATGTTCAAGTTCAATTAAGTGCAATTATTGTTTCAATTTAGTAGTTGACGGTTATGTGTAATTTAAGTATTGTAATTCATATAAAAAGAAAAAAAAAAGTGTGTTTTATAATTGGATGGTCTCTTAAATGAAGCTTAGGTTAGAAAAGTATATAGAAAGTTTTGTTCAAAAAAAGAATATATTGAAAGTTATAATATGGGAGGAGACAATTGCTTTACCTTATACTTTAGTTTGTGATTCATATAACTTAATAGAGTTTCATCATCTATGGATAAGCAGCCATCACATTAATACAAATGGGCTGGGTTAATGTTCACCCCATCCAAAAGCCCCATTCGTAAAAGTATATAAAACAAACGACAAAACATTCACTAGCACCAACCCGGTTCATGTGCTCACTTCACCTGCTCCTTGTTTGAGCCAATATATTCACCGTCGATAGTAATGAGTAATCATCTCGTTATGGGTGCTTTTATTAAGTGGTATACGACTGACAATAAAACTAGAGAGCAGATCTAGAAATTTAAACATGGTAATTTGCCGACCTAACAATAACTACAATCATATGTAAATTGAGAGTAGATTGAATAAGTTACTAAAAACTACATTTAAAAATAATAAAAAACCAAATTACATATTACTGGGACATAATAATGACTACATGTAAACTTAATTATTGAAAAATAAATTTCAATAATTAGCGAAAGTGATAATACTAAAAACAGTCATAGTAATATAATAAAATATAGAAAAATATATTATATAATAATTATAATAAAAAGTATATTAACCACTGAAAAATAATAGTATTTTATAATAATAAATAAAAATTAATAACAATAAATATACAATGCAACAAATAAATAATGAAAATAAAATAAACACGCCGAGAGATTAAATTTAAAAAAGTAAAATTTAAAAGGATCAAAATAACAAATAACTATATGAAATTATATTAAAATGAATTATAGACAAAATCAGAAAGATCAATATATAAATTGACCCCAAAAGAGCAAATATACGAGGCTTGTTTCTAAGCCAGACGACACTAACTCAAGGCTCATATCGCATGTCTAGGTCACACCACCTATAATTAGAAATAAACAAGGAACCATTTGAAATTAAAGTATGCATTAGTGGACCCATCGCCCTAATTAAATATAAAGAATCGTTGAAACTTATTTAATTTAGGTATTAGTAGGTCTTAGGGCCATAATTAAAATTTTAATGATAGTTTATTTTTTAATATTTGTTTTTATAGTTTAATTTTTAATATTTGTTTTTATAGTTTAATTTTTAATACATGTTATTAGGAGTATACATAAAAAAATTAATTTGTTTTTAATACTTGTTATTAGAAGTCTATTTTTTTTTATCAATACTTGTTACTAGGGGCACAATTTTTTTCTCCGATTTTGTTATTAGACACATATTTTTAAAATTTATAATTTTTCAATATTTGTTATTAGAGGCTCATTTTTCTGATACTTGTTATTAGAGGCATACTCTTAAAATTTAATTTTTTCAACACTAATTATTATAGGTCTAATTTTTAGGTTCAACCTTAGGTCACCAAAATCTTAAGAATAGACCTGAATATAACCCTTCCAAAACTACACCAGGTATAATATATATATTTTCCCCTTTTTAATAGTGAGTCACGTTGCTTGTATGTTGCATGGGCATTTGTTTGGTTGAGTCGATGATTGATGGGATCTGGATACCCAATGAAAGAATGTTGCAAAACCATGGTTAGAGATGCCAAATGAAGATTATCGATGCTATATGACCCGGACCTCATTCGAAGATACTTGATAGGGGATACTAGGGCACCCAGCCTTACCTAGAGTGTCAATGCATGAGGGAGGATTCCGAACAAGGCTATATGTTATGATGCTATGTGACCCGGACTCACCCAAAGTGTATATTCCAATGCTAGGTTGTAATACCCCAAACTTTGACCTAGAATAATGTCACAATAAGAGTCCTTTTGTTAGATTGTTATAATCATTAAAACCCTAGAGTTTAGTGTGACCTTAGGGACCAAATTGGAAACCATGGAAACTTGAATGATCAATTCAAAAAGGACTAAAATGAATTTAAAGAGAAATGAATAGGTTGTATGGTGAAAAGAATAAAGGAAAAAGGGTTGTCCACATGGCATATGTTGTCATGCCATGAAGAAGGAGATCCGGCCACATGGATTCCAACTCTCCATGAGTCATCTTCTTCTTTATTAGGGAGAGAACAAAAATCCTAGAGGGAGAGAACTCATGGGGGAAAACAATGGAGCTTGAGAAAGGAGTAGATTCGGTCAACTAAAATCCTTGCCCTTGAACGATTACAAAAAATGGGGGGTAAGTGTTCATGTTACAAATCTTTGTGTTAGATCATAATCTATAAGGCTGTGTGTATTCTTTGTGTGACCCAAGTAGGAATGTTGTCTAGTTAGAAATCGAAGCTAAGATGAGATCTCTCCTTGAATGATTAAGCATTATATGCTTTTGAATTAAACATTTGAATGATGAATATGTATGAATCAATTGAATAGAGTATGCACAAATGTATATTGATGTTGTGCACAAATTGAGAATGTTATACTTAATAGAATAAGAGTTTCGACTATAGATTGATTATAAAAGGAAGGTTGCCTCAATTCATGTTTAATTGAAAATACATACGTATAGAGGGGGCTGTTTTGAGTATAAAGTAGTAGAAAATGGACAGTAGGATTGAGTGTTTATGTATGTGAAAGCACTGCACAGTTTTGGTGTTGTTTGTTCGAAATTAGATTTCTTTAAGTGAGTAGATGTAAGTATATTTTTGGACTACCCTATTTTCACTTGTTCATGTTGTTGGAGACTGTTTTTATAGATTTAAAACAGGGGAGAATCTGAATTGTGTTCGTATAGATGAATTAAAAGACTGTTTATGTTAAATAAGGTCAGTTTTTAGGTAACTAAGATGTCATGGACAACTTTGAGTAAAATGAAAAGTATTGGACTGTTTTAATTAGAATTTTAGACTATTTTTGGATAGTTTGAATAATTATGGACAGTTTTGAATATGAATATCATGAATGTTGGGCTGTTTTGCTTAAATAAGAAGCTATAGGGACCGATTTTGCTATGTATACATGTAACTTGTAAAGAATGTATATTATCTTCTTGGAATTCGATTACATGTTGTTGTGAGGTCCTTATCATTTGAATGATATATAAATATGATTAAACTACCATGATATGAGATTTTGCAACTTAACTAAGATGATTAATATGCTTGATTATGTGTTAGTGGCTTAATCAAATTGATACATGCTCATGAATGTGTATACATGTCATTAAGGACTATTTTGCCATGAATTAAACATAAGTGGACTATATTAAACATGTTTAATTAAATAACTTTGAATTAGGAACTGTTTTTGAATGCTTGTGAGAGTCATGGGCTGTTTTGTGAGTACATGATTACATATACTTAAATTGAGGACTGTTTGTATACATTTGAAAGTGCCTTGGACAGTTTTATATTCACATGACTATATTTATGAATTAAGTAAGAAATGGACTGGAAAAATAGTTTAAAACTGAGTAGAATTATAGATTAAAACTGTGCAGAATTAAAGAATAGAACAATGCAGTTTTGGTGCAATTTTGGTGGACAGTTTTGTGTGCAGTCTTGTATGCATTCTTGTGAAATTTTGAATGTAGTTTTGATTGGCTTGGAGTATTGTTTTAAGTATGGATTGTATACATAGGAAAGTTAAAGGTTGTTGTAGGCTAAATGAATCAAATTGGTTTTAATGAATTGTTGTTTTGTCTGAGGTACATACGATGGTAAAGGACTAGGAGAAGTAAATTTTGCAGCAAGATAGGATTACGGTTCAGGTATTCCATAACTTTGGAATATAAGGTGAGTGTATTTGTGTTTGTCTCGGGTGACACGGTGCCATCCGAATATTGTTTATTGACATGCTGATCTGATTTAAGCATATGCATATGGCTCCTTTAGAGCAAGACATGTGAAGCATGCATGGCATGACATCATTGATAAGCATCTAGTTATGCATGTATTACATGAGTATGGTATGCCTTGCTATGATGTACTTGTGATGGTGATCTTGAATACTTTGTGATAAAGCTTGAAATTGCTTACTGACCAATAAAACAATAAGATTCTTGTAAAAGATTGAAAGCTAATGTTATAATACCTTGAATATTAAAGACTTAAGAAGCAAGAAAGTTTAACTTATGCAATAAGCTATTGAAAGGAAGTATCAAGTAAGACTACTTGTACAATAAGATACTTCTCCAATATCAAAAGAAATATAAGATATCTAAGTTGCTCTACTAATGGAAGTCCTTGGACACTTGGGTATAATACTTGGTCTGCCTGGGACTACGGTCCATGATCCACGGTTCGGGGGACGTCCCATTTATATGTGATACATTTTTGACATTAGCCATTTCTATGTGCTTTAGACTAAGTATCGCTTGGACCTATATGGTCAAAATCGGGCCAATGTTATTCATGATCAAATGTGTGATCCAAGGAAAACAAGTAAAGACATGAACCTAATGAGAAATCAAATAAGAATTCTGAAGAAATTGGTAAAGCTCTTAGTGAGCATGGAAGTGATAAAGCTCTTGGTGAGCATAGTGTTATGCAAAGCTCTTTGTGAGCAAGAAAGTTTACAGGGCTCTTGGTGAGCATATGAATGATCAAAGCTTAATCCTCGATGGAAATCTCCAATAAAACAATGAAGAGTATAACTCTAACAAGCTTCTAATAAACTAGTAATGTGTGAACTAACATAAATTGTATGAAATTTCCTTGTCTTCATATATTAAAGTTACTTGGTTTCCATTCAAGATCATGAATAGCATTGTTTGTGTTTTGTCAAGACTACCTCACTTAGGCTATATAAGCCTAATGCACTCATTTTCATGCATTTGCATGATAATTAAAGCTTATGTTACAAGTATGGTTGTGAGTTACAAATCTTTATTCAAGATCCAAGTAGAGTTTGATACTCTTCTTAAGTAGTATACTCCTAGAATGGTGGCACATTGCTTGATTAACATACGTAATGCATTATCTGTCTTGTACAACCTATCAATACCCGATACTTCATGTAAACGACATTGTATATCTATGCCATTCGAATGATTGCTTAGTGTAAAAGTTATGTATGTATGATATTTAATTTGCGAGTTATAGATCAACCATGGTTTTGATATTTGAATAATTGGAGTATAAGTTAAAGCTATTAATTAAGGAGTTCGAATGGTTCCTTAATTATCAAGTCATGATAATATGTTTTTAGGTTGGTGGCATTATGAGTCATGTGTATGCATATAGTTAGTATCACTCGATTGTAGATATCCATCCTATGTTTCAAATGGTTAGTTGTATTGAGTATGTATGCATGAAAATGTTACAAGTATAACTTATATTTGGTTGTTTGAGATTTGAAAGCTAGATCATTATCTATATAGGTTCGATTGTAGTTATGCATACTTCTAGTGTAAAATAAGTTGAAAAATAGATTGCGGGATCAAAGGTTTTTGTTGGTAAAAATTTGGACGTCATATGAGCATTTCATGAATTGGTTAGAGTTAAATGGTTAAGCTTAATAATAACCTGAGTATTGGACATCACCTTATAAATGAACCATGATAGAAAGTCCCCCCATAGAGTTCTTAGTTTTCTAATAACTTACACTGAATAGATTAGTAAAAAGAAATATCTTAGATCATTTTCTAAAGGTATAATGGGTTTCATATTGATTTGTGGGCTGTTTTAAACGCCATTGGTTATGTTTGAATTGCTTATACATGTTGTGTAATAACATAAAAGAATAAGGATTGCTTCAATGTATAACTATGTATACATGACTTAAGTGCACGACTTACATAAACATGAGTGAACCCGAATTGTCTTAAAAAATGTACATGGAAGTTCATGAATTGAGATGGTTTTGCACCTAAACCAAATTGAATTGAAATGCTACGAAAATGTATGTATATGCCATGAATATGCTTGATGTGATAGTCATTTTAAAAGTCAAGTATTTTGTAATTGAGTATGTTATGTAATTAACTTGTGTGATAAGAAAGTTTAATTGGATACCCTCCTTGAGGGCAACCGTATGCCCATGATTATGATTGTTAATTGGTTTGAATGCTTGTGTACTTCTTTAATAAGAAATTGATAATTCGGGAGTGAAATGATAATAAGAAAAATGTAACCTTTTTATGTAAACATAGAATCAAAGCGTTTAAGTTCTTGATTTAACTTAGTTTAATTAAGTTCTAACTTGTGCAACAAGTTAGATTTCTTTTGGGATCATTGAATGCTGCTTTAGCTAACAAACGAGTTATGAAAATTTTTGCTAGCTTGCTTGTTTAGTAAGAAAAGTTTCAATGTGTTTGAAGTGCCCTTTTGGTTTTTCTTTAAAGTGACATCTTGAACTCCGGTTTTCTTCTAAGCCAGGTTGAGGATGTTACATAGGTGACCCGGCCTTACCTAGAGTGTACGTTTTGATGCTATGTGACTTGACCTCACGCTAGAGTTGTTGATATAAGCTTTCGCCTATATGATCTGTTGAGATCTCGAGCTTCGTTAGACCTTAAGTTCCATGTATGATGATTGCTATGATGAGAGCATGTGTTTAGGTGACTAGTGGCACCGCCACATATTTATTTATCTCTCTTTATTGCTTGTACTAGCTTGCATGCTTATGTTTATGATTAGCATGAAGTATAGTAGAGTATATGTGTGCCACTAAGCTTTGCAAGCTTAACGCTCAGAATCGTTGTTTCCATGCGTAGGTTGATCATTGGATCGCGGGATCATGGAGCACTATCGGTATGGGATTCTGGCATTGGTGATCTCTGGAGTACGATACATGTGTTTAGTGGGCTATGTATTCATAGGACCTTACATGGCCGTGTTTGTAATTCTTTCTTTTGAAACTTTATTAATCAAGTCAAATAGTCTAATCTTTTAAATTAAATTGGACCTCATTCGTAACGATTTAATCATTTATCTATATTTTCAACTATTGGATTAAAATGATTTTGGAAAATATTATATTTGGGCAAAACTGAGTTGTGAGAAAACTTATGGTTTTGGTTTGGGCTTGAGGCCCAAATATGGCATTTGGGTCGAAGGTGTTACATTTAGTGGTATCAGAGCATAAGTTTAGTAGCTTCTAAGAAACCCTGTGGTGGTATAAGTGTTTTAGTAAGGTGTCTAGTGAATACAAGCCCTTAAATTAAGTTCATACTCCTTAAGACTGGAATCCTGATGGTGTGTTCAACATTACGATGCTAAGATGGTTGCGAACATGGTCGAGAGGGCCACGTTAAGTGTTGAGCCACTCATAGGAGCAATTTCAAGGGCGAAGTCACCTCAGATTGTTGAGATGTGAGTTAGTTGAATGATGCCAAAGTTGAAGGTGTGTCATTCTCCCGTCGTTTAAATGGTGTCTTCATCGTGTGTTGTTGTCATTCCAAAGCCTTCAAATACGTTATGAGAGTTTGTGGCAAATAATCTTCATCATTATGTGTGAATAACATTTATAAAGCAAGTATGGAAAACCCGCTTTCAAAATCGAAGAGTGGATGCACGTTGGGTGAATGACCTTTATTCGTGTAAAAGAGTCTTATTAATACTTGGGAATTATCATAGCCTCTTCAAGGGGCATTTCTCAGAGATAGTGAATTCGGGATCCATTAATTCGTTAGAGTGTAACCGAAATTAGACGTTCTGCAGGTTTGATAGAGCTACCTTCTTGAGAGTTGTGGCACCTTGGAAATTGATTTGGTTAATCAAGCGTGATGCTAGCCTGTAATGTTGAGAGTTATGCTCGAGGATTTGATACCTCGAGGGAACCTAACCTTTAGTAATATGGATGTTGAACCGTTTCCCTTCTACCGTGATCTTCATAGTGGTTGTTTAGACAATGGCACCAGGGGGTTGTCAGACATGTTTGATAGTTGGGCAGATGTCAATGTGTGTAGTTCAACACACAAAGAGCTTCCAAACTGTTAGAGTGTTTGTTTATGCTTCTTGGAAGAGTCATCAGGACTTTGTCCTATCAAGAACGTGAGTAGATATTGAGGTAAGGCCGAGTTGGACGTCGGTGCCCATCCCTTTGTCAGAGGACACTGACCTAGTTGAGAAAGTCAGAGGTTTTGTAGTGAAGGTGCAACTTGAACGATGTTTCTTTTGTCAGAGTGTTTCGCCCAAGGGAGAACTAGGCTTGTTCGCTAGTAAGATGTTGGTCTATTAAGGTGATGCTTAAACCATCGATAGTTTTTCATGTAACAGTGAAATACAATTATGTGTCTCCTAAGGTGGATGAATCATTTAATCGATTGTGAAGTACACGTGTGTTTTTTTGGGATTGGGTTGAGAATGAGATGTTTACGATTAAAGTGTTGGAGGCTAGTACTTTTGGAATGTGGATTCTTCTATTTAGCGTGTCGTGGTAATAGTTGATGTCTGTAGTGATGTTTGAGGTTTTTTAGCTATGATAAGGTGGGGGCACCATATTCCCTCTCAAATATATTTTTGATGCTTTGTATGGCACGTGCGAGTGTACAATGATTATGAAAGTATGAGCATTGACAAGGTAATTACCTTAATGACCTTGTGTGTGTGGGAGAAGTTGGTTACCTTGTAATCAGTTAAGGAGGCAAGGGTTTGAGACTTTGTAAATGTTTTTGATTTGTTTCGCAGTTTCCTTGAGGCAAGCCGATGAACATTAGTGGAGATCCAAGTTGTGTGAGACTGTTATGTTGGGATAATGGTGTTGACCCGATTAAAGTCAAGTAAGATTATGAGATCTTCAAGGATGATGTGTTGTTTTGACATGGCTGTAATTTTGTGCAAAAAGGGGAAAAGGCGTGCCTACCCTAACAATGTGAATTTGGGTACTTGATATTTAAGGAATTTGAGGTTTGGATAATGACGAGAGTTGAAGTAATTAAGAACTGTTGATCATATGATCGATCACCACCTAAGTAAAGTGAACTTGATAAGTGATGGAGTGTATAGAGTTTGTTTGGGGTAAAGTATAATGGTTCCCATGTAGAGCGATCAAGGACCACAAATGATGATCATGTAAGGGAGTACTAATACTAGCTCCATACGGTACCCGCACACAATTCTTCTAGTGTTGGTACTGATTAGTCTGTACCGGTACACGAGTGCTCCGTTACTTAAGTTTCGAGTTAAGGATTTTTTGCCATAGAAACTGCAAGAAGAAACATTTGATTGTTTTTCAATGGGTATAGTGTTATGATTATATGTAAGTTCGATTGCTTTTGATGACCTTGAGATCTTCTTAAGTGTGCTTTAGAGAATGATATATCAGTGTAGAAGGTTTCCTCGATATAGTGCAGTGGTCAGTACATGGTGAATTTTGAGAGCGACAGTTTGTACCAAACTTTGGCTGCGTGTTTTGGTAGAGAGTGTGTAGTTGTGTGTTTGAGATAGTGATAAGTGGTTGACTCGCCATCAGTTGGAAGTCGAACATTCAGTTCTTTAAAGTTAATGTGATGCTTCGATGTCCCTTTGTGGAAATTAAGTAGATAACCGTGAGTCTTGTAAAGGATTTATGAGTGCACAGTTTCGATGAGATTTCATTGAGTAATGCAATAGTTCTTGGTAGGTATCGGTTGTTATCTTTGGTAAAGGTGGGATCCAAATAGGAAGTTTGCTTGGATTGTTTGTGGGTTTTGTTGTGCGACAATGCGATGTGTACATGTTACCTTTCGACCCAAGATTCGAGGTTGTGATGGAACCTTATCCCTTGGAGGATTTCATGAGATGAAAGATCTGAGTGAGAGTTTAGATGAAGTGTTTTCTGGACCCTTTATGATTTAGAGTGTAAGAATCTTGTGAGAACCGAGTCGTTGGGAGTTGCTTTTGTAATACCCCTAAAACTAGGCTAGAATTTATCAATGATTTGAATAATTTAGAAAACTCTCTTGAAACCTTAGTAAGGTAATTGAGAACCATTGGATTAAGTTTGATAGTAAAAGTGTGATCTCAAGGACCATTGTGTCAAGATGTCAAAGTGAAGGTTATAAGTTCAATGACCATTTTGATTAGTTATAAGAAAAGAATGATTGCATGGCTAATTATTCCACTTTTATGAATGGATTGCATGTGGCATGCATTAGTGTGAACAAGGTGATTACTCACCATCTTTTGTTAATAATAAAAGAAAAAAGAGAGAAGGAATTAAGGAAGAAAAGAAATAGAGGTCGGAGGAGAGAACACTCCTTCTTCATTAACATTTTCCACCATTGCCGAAGCTTGTAAAAAGAAAAAAAGTTGAAGAGAATTATTTTGTAGGAAGTCAAGAAATTGAGAGAAAAATCTTGCTTTCATGTTGATAGATTCTTGCTAATAAGGTAACCCACTCATTCTAGCTTAACTTGCCTTCAATCTTACTTGAGTAATTTCGGTGATAGATTGATAAGTGAATTATGGATGTATATGTAAGATTGTAGGAGAGAATAGTTTTTAGAGATGATAAGATGTGAGATAGCCGATTTATGAAATAATTTTGTAAAGGAGAAAAGTCAGTTTTGAAAATAGATTTCTTCTTGAATTTACTTGTAAGCATGTTTATTGTTCATTAAAGATATGGTTAAGATTGAAGGTTGTTTAGTGTCAAACGAAAATAGTTTGGTAATGTAATGAGAAATAGATTGGAACTTGAAATTTAAGATGCAGAAAAACAGTGCAGTTTTAAGTGTATGTATGCCTGCAGTCCTGATTTTAAATGCAAGACAGTGTATAAATGCATGTAACTTGATGTTTAAATGCAGTATAGATGCAATGTGCATGTAATATCCAGTAAAATTGTTTGTATATTGATGCAGTAATGCAGTGTGTGTGAAAAGTAATGAATATATATGCAGAAACCAGTTTAAAAATGCAGTTTTAAAATACTGGAATTTCAATTTAGTTTAATACAGTTTTGAAGTGTAATAAAATGAGGCTTTGATAACTAAATGTATGCATATTTGAATATGGAAATATATACAGTTTGGAAAGCTAAAAAAATAATACAGCTTTATAAGATTAGAAATATATGCGGTGCAGTCCTAGAGTTGTATGCAGTGCAGTCCTATAATTAATATACAGAGAAGTTGTATATATGTGCAGTAAGCTTGTAAAAACAATTTGAATGTGTGAGTGCAGTATTTATTCATGCAATAAAATGAATGTTGTATGCAGATTTGAAATTCTATGCACTGCAGTATTGATTTTTAATTGAAAATGCAAAATTATAGAACTTATGAAGCAATTTGGAATACTGCCAAAATGCAGTTTGGTACACTGCAAAAATGCAATTTAGAACACTACAGAAATAACATTTAAACAATTTAAATACAGATTTGAAAATGCTTAAGAAACAACAATTACATGCTGTTTTTGTATGCTGAAATACAGTTTAATACAGAAATACATGAATGCAGATTTGTTTAAATGTAGAAAAGTTTAGAAATATTCAATTTTAATGCTTTAAAAGATACAATTTGTATTCTATTTTGTATGTCTAATTAATGCAGTATGCAGCTAGTGTAAAATGTAGTATGCAGTATGTATGCAATGCATTATTTATGCAGTTTTGAATAAAATACTGAACAATGTATGAATGTGGTGCAGTTTTAGTATGAATTTCAGTAAAACAGTTTTGACATGAAGGATTGTGGTTTAAGTTAATTAAACGCATGCTGCTTTGAATGCTTAATAGTGTAGTTTTGAAAAGTTTAAAGTATGTAGTTTATATAAGCTTAATTTGTGCAGTTTTGATAACAATATGATGCAAATGGAAATTTTGGTATGCATATAATTTGAACTTTAGTCATTGATTGATAGTTAATTAGCTAAACTTTGAATTAAGAAAAATGTGTGTAAACTCTTTTAAATTGATATGGCTGCTATAGTATTATATGTGTGATATGATTCTGAATTGTAATGAATTGAATTGTTTTGTATTGCATAACAACTTGGTGGATATGGATGATATGAGAGAGAGCTGAAAGAATAACGTGTAGATAAGTAAGAAAGATATGATTGTGGTTCAGATATTCCATAACTTTGGAATATAAGGTGAGTGTAGTTGCATTTGTCTCGGATGACACGAAGTCATTCTGATTATTGTCTCATTGAATTTGAAGTACATGATATATATGTATGGATTGTATTTGATCATTTCATTATTCATATGGCTTATTTAGAACACATTGAGTGAGTTCATACATGGCATGGCATTTTTAATAAGTACATTTGATTATGTTTGCATTATTTATGCATCTTGTGTTTTGGCCATGTTATACCTTGTAATGATATGATATATGATACTAAACATTGTTTGGAAGCTTAGAAACTAAAATAAAAACCTTAACCCCTAATGTTATAAGACTTCAAGAAATGAACTATGATCTCTAAAGCCATAAGATTTTAATAAATGAAATATGAATTCTAATGTTATAAGCCTTTGAACTCTTAAGTTCTGTAGAGCTAGTAACTCATATGTGCCATAAAATATTTAGAAAAGAAATAAGTAAACTTACCTTATGACTTAAGAAACCCCTCCTAACTTCAAAGCATAAAATATTTAAGTTGCCTAAACAATGGAAGTCCTTGGACATTGGCATGGTGCAAAGGTATAATTCGGGACTACGATCCATGAGTTATAGCTCAGCGGTGATGACCCTATATATGTGATATATTGGCGACAGTAGGAGGTTACAAGGGAGATGGTAGGGAGATTGGCGACAGTTGGCTGGATAGAGAAGAGAAGCTAGGTTTTAAATGCTATAACATTAGCCATTGCATTGTGCTTTGTGCTATGTGTAACTCATACCAATACTACCTATGTCCAAATGTGATCTAAGGCAAATGTTTGTTATTGATAAGAACTCTGAAAGCTTTGATAAGAACTTCGATAAGCCTTGATAAGACTCCAATAAGATAAGGTATGAACTCTGATAAGTTCGACAAGAAGTTTGAAAGAACTCGGTTAAAAACTCTGAAAGATTTTCAAATAAGATATGAAAGATTATGAACTTCGGTAAAGCTTCCAATAGATAAAGCCATGTATAAGGTAAGATTAAGTTGTAAGCACTTATTGCTAATTTATGCTTGTATTCTTTGAAATTCCACTCATTATCATTGGCATTATGCTTTGTTATTTTAAGACCACTACTTCACTTAGGCTATATAAGCCTAATGTATTCATTGTCATGCATTTTCAGGATTGAGGAAGCTCTGTGTTTCGATCGTGTTCAAAGGTTGCAAGTCACTTTTCCAAATTTATGTGTATCATTTATGCTCCCTTATGAAACTCCTAGAACAGTGGCATATGACATTCGTATAAGCTTATTGGTATCTTGAGTAATTAATGTCTATTATGATATCTTTAGGATGTAAGACATTTAACTATGAATGTGATATGATTGACATTTGTTTGACTTGTTTCTATATAGTTTATGCTCAGTTATAAGAATGATGTGAATAAATGTCTAAGCATGCTAGAATTTATAATCTAAATTGTCTTTGAGAAATTAGTAGTATAACAATTGGTTAACTATGATCAAGAATGCTATGTACTCGTTAACTTGTTAATGAACTAAACTTTTAGCTGTAAACTAGAATAGATATGATTAACATGGTTTATAAAGGGGTGGAATTACATATATGATTTAAAGTGTTCGATATGTATGCTTGCTTGATTGGCTAAATTGATTCTAAGGTATAAATTAATAGATTAAAGAGTTGTTATTTAAAAGCTAACTTGAAATGTGTAATAAGACCTATTCAGAAAAAGGCTTATAGTTTAACGATCACAATTGAAAGATTTTGATTTTTGGATAATTAAAACTACGTGATAAAGACATGTCTAGTTGAGAACATATACATGCTTTTAAGATTTTCGAATGGATAAAACAGGTTTAAGATGTTGTAAGAATAAAAAGGAAATTTTTTTAGGCATAATTCGATTAAGTTTTCTTTTAAAAGTGGATAATATATGTAATACATCTATGCTATGATAAGTAGTTTCATGCTAGTATCAAAATGACCTAGTTGGTAAAATATAGCAAGTCAAATATTCGAATTGTTATAATAAAGTTGTATGAATTAAGAAAAAAATTTGCAAGCCTCTTGAATTAATTATAGTTTTATATTTTGATGATGTGACTTCCGCTTTCGATTTCTGTGTTTTGTTCTGGTGACATCTTCAATCCCAATTTTCTTTCGGATCAGGTAGGGGATGTTACAACTTTAGTTGCCGATATAAATTATCATGCCAAGTTTAAGGTAAGTGCTTAAGTTGATTTGAGACGTCGTTTGTTTTCAAAAGTTTTACTTCAGGCGAGCAATGATTTTTATAAAGTATGTCATTAGAGTTAGAGTCTTCTTTGGGGAGTCACCGCGAGAGGATTGCTTTGTTTTGGTTACTATAGCCTTGTAACCTCTTGTTCTGCTAGATCACGTGGAGTTGTAGAAAAATTTTGTTGTGCAACAATCTTTTGGGTTCTACAACATAAGTTAAGTTTCTTGATGATGTATTCGTGTGACTATTTGTCAGAGAGCTATTGAGTTTTGCTTGTCATTTGTAATGTACCAAGTGAGGATGGATTCCTTCTAAGGGAGAGAATCAGTTGAGAATATGTTGTATTATTGGAAGACAAGGGTTATATTTGATAAGTGTTAAGATTAGAGTAGCTCAATGAGAATTTTTGTGGGTGCCAAAGAGATAAAAAGGTTTTAGCATCTTCTTATTTAATGGATACATATTTCAACGACAAAATTTCTTTTAAGGAGGGGGAGTTGTAACGATCCAATTTTTAGGTTAGTGAATTGGGTCTCGGGCCTAAGTTATGGGGCTTTATCTTGGAAGATTAAGTTAAGGGCTTTTATTTAGGGCTTATTATTTTGGAGAAGAGGGTTTGAATTTTAAATAGGTGTTGTTAGTGGAAAAAGAGGAGGAAGATATTATGAGGAGTGAGAAGAATGAATAAGGGAAAATGGATAGTGGAAGAGAGAGAAGAAGAAATGAGAGAGAAGTTGATGAAAGAGTTTATAAACTTTAATCTACGAAGATGTGAGTATCCATTCGTGACACCTCCAGCACTGTTCGAAAGATCTCATCGAGATGATTCTGCCAGTGGTCACCATGTCACCGTCGTCACCGCCGCTCACCGCGGTGAGAGAGTTAAAGTTTCAGGTTCTTGAAAGAAGGCATTTTCACCGGGAAAATCACAAAACGGAGGGCATCACCGTGTTCATCAGCATCAGGATAGCGGGACTGGTGCTCGCCACTGCTGTCTGACCATCAGAGATGCCCTCACGCACCCCTACATCCCGCCCCTGCGCTGGGTGTGGTTCAGCTGTATTGCGCAGCTATATCGGCTCGAGTTGAGGGCTAAACCGAGTTGAGGAAAATATTTTTAATTGCTGGATTTAAATGTTTTTGGAAAATATTATATATGGGCTAAATCAAGTGGATGGAAAACTTATGGTTTTGTTTTGGGCTTGAGGCCCAAATGTGACATCCGGGTTGAGGGTGTTACAGGGCAAATTGCCCAACCTCGTCTCCAATGATTTTAACATTGCTCCTTGGCTCTGCATCATTATCTTAGCCCTGCTTCTAAAAGAGTCAGTCTTTTCCATAAAATACTAGTTTAAGCCATATAAGATTCAGTCTTAAGCATAAAAGCATTTAAAGTGGTTTCAAAATAACTAGCTGTTGACGGTTGTTGCTACGACAATTGGTTCTATTGTTGTGGCATGTTCTGTCGGAATCTTGATGCTTCTATTTTCTGGTAGGTCTAATTATTATTGGACTTGTTTCAGTTACTCTATGAAAAATCAGGGTGCTACCGCCATACTAGATTATACGTGCTGTAATATGGATTGTTGTTCTAGTTGTAATTCCCAACGTAAAAATGAGACTCTAGATTCTACGAACATTCATAAGAACTATGGTTATCATTACACAAATCACAAAATGAATCTACTACCTTAACCTCCTATGTATTATTGGGTAGCTGCAAATTCTTAACCATGTTGGTTAATGCAGAAAGTTGTGCTGAGATAGCATCTGATGAATCAAGCTCAATTGTCATGGCATTTCGTCTTCCCAATCCCTTCCTGGTGGTTGGGAACTAGTAATCATTATTGGCAAGTCTGTCCAAGATCTCTATGTCTTCCTCAAGTGATTTGCCTAGGAGTGTGCCATTTTTTGAGGCATATAGCATCATCCTAATCGGTGTGTTAACTCCATTGTAGAACATTACTACTTGTGTCCAATCTCTAAATCCGTGCATGGGTTATTTGCGTATAAGCTCCTTGTACCAATCTCAAGCCTCGTACATGGATTCATCATCTGCTTAATGAAAAGAAGTAATGTCATTATGAAGTTTATCAGTCATGTTTGTAAAATTAAACCTGATAAGGAAACTCCGACATAGAATTGTCCAAGGTTTTAAAGATCTGGAAGGTATACTGTTCAACCATGCTCTTTCCCTATCCCTTAGTGAATAGATGAATAATCTGAGCCTCAGGACATCTTCATGGGATCCCTGTTGTCTGAAATAATCGCAAGCTTCTAAGAAAGATCTTAGATGTTGCTTGGTAACATCGTGTGTTGAAGCTAAATTGTCCAACTAAATTGAGCATGTTAAACATAACCTACTTCAATTCAAATTGTACGCCTTGAATCTTATGAGTTACAATTCCTGGATTGAGATCATCAAGATTTGGATGTAAATGATCTCAGATTGATATGTGCCGTACATGAACATGTGGTTCCTCTAGAGCTGTATTCTTTCTTGCCGCGACATTCTGATTGCCGTCTAGAATAACAGGTGGATCTGCCATAACTTTTAGCTCTCTTTCTTCTATAAAGAACTCGTTCAATATCCGGTTCAAGTGGGTAGTCTTGTGTTGTTGCTCTTGCTCTGGTCATACACAAACACAAAACCAAAAATGTTAGCCCATTGAAACAAAGAACAAAATAAAATAAAAAGAAAATTGCAAGAAATTAAAAATAAAGACGCTATTGCCAATCCCTGACAACGGTGCCAAAAATTTGTTGTGTGATTTAAGTGTTACGCAAATGGTGCAAGTATAGACGTCGCAAGTAATAGTATAGATTAAGATCGCCTCTACGGGGATTGGTGAAGCTTGACTTTTAGCTTCTCGAACTGAAAAAGGAATGAAAATAATGGTGATAGATAGTGATAATAAACAAGAAAAATAAAATAGTTATAAAGGAAGTTGATAAAAGAAAGAGGAAACCGGTTAGAGAGAGTAGGTTAAGTTATTGAGTATAATGATGCAGTTGTCGGCCGAATTGTTGTGCCAATTAGTTGCTCTTCGACGTCCGATAGAGTGGTCTTCAATGCCTTCAAATTATCCCTAACTGAAGATCTGATGACTGTGCAAGCCTCGGTAATACATCACTGTGTTAACCTTGGGTGGACATCATCGATTAGTAAACTTTTTTTTAGTCGTTGAAATTCACTCCTTATCCCTAAGGCGAATTAGTTTCCACCAGCGATTATTTCAATGGAAACCATATCTAGTCGTTTCGTGAAACTTGATCTCCTAAGCCTAGATAAATGGATTCATTCAAGTCCCTTACCCCAATTTCACTTGAAATTAAATAAAGAATCAAGAAATGAATAAACATCGAGTATTGAATTAAAAACCAAAACAAATCATTCATTCATAAACATCATAAACCCAATAACCCAAGCCAATTAATTTATTTCATGTATAGGTTGGAAGAAATCAACAAAGAAATAAACCCACGCATTGATTTAATCAAAAGATAAAAAAGAAATAAAATATGGAGAAGGCAAAGTTATTCTTGATCCGATCCTCCTTCTTGATTCAATCTCACTGATGCTCCGATCCTTCTCGTTCATTGTTGTTGTTGATGCAATCCGTTTATATAGAGGGGGAAATCTCCAATTGAATTTCGATATAGAAGGTATTATCTCTTCATCTTTATCTATAGCAACTCTTAATTTATATCTGGGATTTATCTCATGTGATAAGGATAAGGGATATGTAACACCTTGAAAATTGGTCTAGTCAGAATTGGGTTTCGACGATCGTAAAATTCGATATTAAAATGATCAAGCATTGCATCCATGTTGCCTAAATGGTTAATTCCATGGTTAGGGACCTTAGTCGAGTCTAGTCTTAGTCAAGGACCTCTTTGAAAATGTTGAAAATAATGTTTTTTGGCAAGGGGTATTGATATAGGGGAATATGTATCGATATAGTGTTGGCAAAATGTTTCGATACAGCCAGGGGCGTATCGATGCAGACAAACGGTTTTAACTAACTTTCTTGGATTTGTCTTAGCCATATCGATACAGTTTCACGTGTATCAATACGAGTCCCTATAGAAATCAATTTTAGTGACTCAATTGTAAAGATTTTAAAATGGTGATGACTCACCTATTAGCTTGCCACCTTCTCACGTGATTCTAGTCTGAAAGGAAGACAATTAGCCATCTTTATGCTTAAAGTTGAAAATGACATGAGTTGATGGAAATCTATTGTTTAGAGCAAACCTTATAGCCAAGGAAAGCTTCCTATTTGGTTTAGTATGAGGTGGGTTGTGTTTAGCAAACCCTTAGTGATAGGAAACCCTATTATTGGTTTAAAGGTGGGAAATGATTAAGTTACAATTCCCTTAAAATGAATTAGAAGCTATCATCTTTGTTCTATGTCACCGAGACCAAATCTCCATCTTTGTCTTTGAAAAATAAGCAAGCACCTCCATTGTTGTCTTCAACCTCTAGCTCAAGCACACACATTTCCGATTGAACCCATTAAACTCAAGCTTTCTTTGTTTCAAGAATTTCATTGCATAGTCATCGGTTGGTTAAGTAAAAACCCTCAATCAATTATTGAAATCCATGGGTATTGGGAGTTTAATTTCAAGTCGAATTGTTAAGCCTAATCTTTGAAATGTATATTGATGTTGTTATATTGGTTGTAACACTTTCTTATTGATTCCTCCTAGCTCAAGGATTGGAGGAAGCTAGTCCATCATCTCCAACAAAGGCTAGGAATAAAGGAATCGTTATCGGAGAGCCTTAGTATCAGGGTGAGTGTAGTTGGAGTCTCGAGAGTTGGCTAGGTGCCACCTCGAATCATTGATTTTGATTTGCTAACCATTGTATTGAAGGTGATTGCATAAAACACTATTGAAATCTATGTTTGGTAAGTAAGAGTAAGTATTGCATAGAATCCATGTTAAAGCTTTATTGCTAATTAATATTAAGATGTGCTCATTGCCATTAGATTATTGACATGTGATTATTGCCATTGTCTATTACTATGATCATATGACTATTGAGTTATTGTGATTGACCTATTGCTATGAAACTATTGTTATTGAGCTATTGTTTATTGAATCTTGGGATCGAAAGTATTGGATACAATTGGCATGCCATAGAATTCATGAGCTCA
This sequence comes from Hibiscus mutabilis, assembly GCA_019671005.1. NCBI lineage: Eukaryota > Viridiplantae > Streptophyta > Magnoliopsida > Malvales > Malvaceae > Hibiscus > Hibiscus mutabilis. The sequence continues at coordinate 54,805,697 of CM033714.1, read as the reverse complement.
TTAGTACGGGTATTGGGCTTCGGCCATTATGATTGGTGCGGTAGAGGGATTGTATTGTATTGGTCAAATTGGTGCGGCAGAGGGATGATATGTGACTGGACCACTATTGTTATTGTTAGTGATGAGGTGGAATTCGTGTATCCATATACCGTGAAATCGATCCAAGGAAACTATTGAGTATTGCTATTGATCTTTGATATGAAATTATTGATATGTTATTGACTAATGTTGATTTGATGATTATTGATGCCATATTAAATGTTGAGAATGATACTATGCCATGTTGAATCATATGTTTACATTAGCATGATTAGAATTGCTATTGAAACATACGGATTGAATATCATACTCGTCCATGTCTATGGCTACCTCACTTAGACTGGTGGCAAAGTAGTTAAACTAGCTGATTTTAACACTTTGACTATATGTATAAAGGCTATGTTTTCTATAAGGTTTAAATGCCCTAAGTGACTTGTTAGTATTGCTTAAAAATGGAGTAAAATGACATAATTGGCTTAAAAGGTAAAATCATGATAAATGGATTCATAATCGCATGAAATTGGACATGCTATTAGAGTTATGGATTAATAACTTTCTGGTAAATTTTTATGGTAATTGGACATCGTTCAACAGGTTAATTTGAATAAAAATAGATGAAATTTGTTATTACAAGATAGGCGTATCGGTACGGGTCAAGCTGTATCGGTACGTCCTTGCATAATTGGACTTGATAAACAGGGTGTACCGATACACATAAGGGGTGTATCTATACGAACTTGGATAGTAAGGTCTGAAAAAATAAATTGCATCGGTACGGTCTATAGGGAGTATCGAAATGGTCGTCAACCCTAGTCAACATGTATCGATACGGGGCTAGGTGTATCGATACAGACATGTTACATTAGAATATAGGAAATAGAAATTTGGCTTAGTGTACCGATACGACCCTAAGTGTATCGGTACGAAGTTAGTTAATTTTGTTACAAGGCTTAAAACACAGTTTTAGGAAGTTTATAAAATGGTCACTAAAACTTGTATAGCCTAATTGGATAGGTAAACAATCTCCGTTAGTACAGAAACTTCACAGGGTAATAATTGGTAAGTATAATTAAAGATTGGTAAAGAGAAATTTCTATTAAGTCCCTCCACTGGTGAATTTATGATTTAGTCCCTAAGTTCATAAAAGTTTAAAATTAACCCCAAATCGAGTAAGCTAATTATGAATTAGTTCGATAAGTCGTAAAAAAGATTAAAAAGACATGCTAAATAAGATTCGATTTTTGATCAAGTCTCTAAACTCTGAATCTGTCTCCGGTAGCACTCTCCGACCCTGTTTCCTATCAGCCGGGAATGGGGTGTTATAGGATAAGTCTTTGGAAAATCTACATTTATCTCCGACTTGCCCTAACAACCGTTCGACAATGGCTTGGAAATTCGTCCATGGACTAAAAAAAACAAAACAATAGCGATTTCTCCACAAAATAGCTAAACACAAGGTCAAGGCCCAACAAACATAAAGACTATGAATTTATGCATGAATTACTACAAATGCAAATAATGGGCTTAAGTCTAAACAATAATCTAAGTAAAAAGGGTATAAAATATATACGACTTGAAACATAATTCATTGAATGAATTAGCCATTTTTTATGCTTCTCATGCTCTAACATGCAATACTTAGTAATATTATACCTCAAAATATCATTCATATTAGCTTTTAGATAATGATGCAAAGCCATAAGATTTTCATGCTCAACCATACTCAAAGCATAACCGTGACATAGAATATCCTAATCAAATAATTCAAGGTATTTTTTGTTCAAAAGAACTTACCATACTAGTATTTTCAGCAAGAAAATCCTTATAAGTTCAAAATTTATGTAACACCCTCCCCAACCTGGTCGAGAACCAAGTCAAAGAATACTGCCGGTGAACGAAACAGTGACTGGTGCAATAAAATTTCAATAAAGTGCAACACTTGGCCAATTTTATATCCTTCAATCATTACTCAATATCGAATTTAGCTCAATTTATCCCATTTGTAACAATGTCTAATCAACTAGGACCAATTCCTAACTTTTTCAAGTTTTAGGGACCTAATGGTAAATTTGACAATTTAGGGGTCCTTTAATGGGATTAATTATACAATACTGAACTTCAATACATTAATAGCTTTCTAGTAAATTTTCATGTTATTTTGATATCTTTTACTTGCCCAATTAGGCCTTACTATATTCAGTGACCATTCTATAAACATTCTAAAACTGTGTTCAATACTTTTTAACAGAATTACCTACCTCCATATCGATACGGATATGCATAGATTCATTCTTAGGCTTAAATGACCAAGGCCCTGTATCGATACCACTAAGGTTGTATCGATACGGGTTGACCAAAGATGACCTGTTTTGATACACTTCCCAGGCTGTATCGTCCCCTTTAATCCATAAACCTTACTGTCAAGACCCGTATCGATACACTTAGACCTGTATCGATACCCTATGAAGAACTCGATTCTAGGTAGGCCAAATATGCAAGGCCGTATCGATACAGCTTGACCTGTATCGATATGCCCTACACTGTAATGATAGATTTTAGCTGGTTTTTATTCGAATTAACCTACCATACAATGTCCAGTTGCAACGAAACTTTACCAACAACATTTCAATACTATAATCTACTTGCATGTCAAATTTTAAGGTTATTCGAATCCATTTACTAGGTTTTCACCTTTAGGAGTCAACTATGCATTTTTAGTCACTTTTAGCCTCATATAAAATTATTTTAGGACTATTCAACCTTGTACAAAGCATAGGCAAAACATACACATCCAAAGTGTCATGAGTGACTAGTCTAGCTACTTTTCCACCATTCTAGGAGTTTATGAGGACAAAGTACTTTACTCTAGCTTGCTTGTGACTTGCCAATCCTCCGACTTCTCTGATCCCGATCCAACAATTCGATCAACCTAAAATGTATGAGATGAAATGCATTAGGCATACTTTGCCTAGTGAGGTAGTCATAAACAATGCCAATATAAATGTTATGCATTTTCATCCCCACGCTATGAATGGTTATACACTAGATCAATAATAATGATACAATGATCACATTCAAAAGCAATAACATCATATTTTAGCAATAACCCTTGGATCGATTTTGGATAGTGGATATGCAAATTCCTATGTCTTGCGAAATCAATGAATGGTCTAGTACCTCTACCTCGCCAATATGACCAATATCACAACACATGATTCAGACTCAACTTCCCTTGCAAGAATCTGAACCGGTTCTTCCTCGTAGGACAGATTGGGTTGGATTTCCACATATTCAGACTCAATGATGTGCGAGGGATCATAACGATACTTCTGAAGCATGGATACATGAAACACATTGTGGATTTTACTCAATTATGAAGGCAACAATAAGCGGTAGGCCACAGGGCCAACTTTTTCAACAACCTCGAAAGGTCCAATTAATCGGGGACTCAATTTCCCTTTCTTGCCAAACCTCAGAACTTTCTTCCACGGTGAGACTTTAAGGAAAACTTTCTCGCCAACTTCATACTGTATATCCCTCCGCTTGAGATCAACATAGGCCTTCTTTCGGTCAAAGGTAGCTTTTAATCGATCATGGATGATGGTGACCCGTTCCCCAGTTTCCCAAAGTAAGTCAGGGCCCAACACCTTTCCTTCACCGAGTTCAAACCAACACAATGGAGTTCTACATCATCTGCCATATAGAGCTTCATACGGTGTCTTCTTGATGGAAGCTTAATAACTGTTATTATAGGCAAACTCGATAAGAGGTAGGGATTTCTCCCAAGAGCCTCCAAAATCAATGATGCATGCTCGTAACATATCTTCCAAAACTTGGATTACCCTTTTTGATTGGCCATCAGATTGAAGGTGGAAAACAGTACTAAGATTAACTCTGGTGCCCAGGGCTCCTTGCATCGACCTCCAGAATTGAGAAGCAAAACATGGATCTCGATCAGAGATAATAGACTGAGGTACTCTATGGAGTTGGATGACTTCCTTGATATACAAGCCAACTAGTTTGGAAAGACCATAGTCCATTCAGACCGGTAAGGAATGTGTTGATTTAGTAAAACGATCCATAATGATCCAAATGGCATCATGTTTAGCAGGAGACAAGGGTAAACCACTAACAAAATCCATAATGATTTTCTCCCACTTCCATTGCGGTAGGTCGATTGGTTGCAGTAGGCCAATAGGAACATGATGCTCAGTTTTAACATGCTGGCATGTGAGGCACTTACACACAATTTCAACTATGGTTTGCTTCTTTTCTGGCCACCAATAAAGCTCTCGTAGGTCCCTGTAAATCTTTATCGACCCCGGGTGGACAGAGAAAGAGCTCGAATGAGCTTCCTTGAGGATATCAATGTGAAGAGATTCATCGTTGGGTACGCAGACCCGATCATGAAAACATAAGAGCCTTTTAGTATTGATTATGAAGTTAAGATTATCTTGGAGTTTAAAAATAATACCTTAAACTTCTGGGTCTTGATCTTGCAATATCTTGATCCTTGAAACAATGGTAGACTGAGCTTGAAGCTTAGCTATGAGACAATAATGCTTCTGAAGATGAAAGTGAGCATTGATAGCTTGATGAGCTACAATACAAGGACTTGGAATGAGTCGATGCACGAATCATCACATTAAACTTAATTGATCAATAACAATACTTAGTAGGAAGAGGTTTGCGGCTAAGTACATCAGCTACAACATTGGCCTTGCCCGAATGGTAGTCGATGACAAGATCATAATCCTTGAGGAGTTTCATCCATCTCCGTTGTTGAAGATTCAACTTCTTTTGGGTCAAGAGGTACTTGAGACTTTCATGATCAATAAAGAGGTAACATTTCTCTCCATAGAGATATTGCCTCCAAATTTCCAATGCAAAGACAATTGCAGCCAGTTCTAGATCATGGGTGGGGTAGTTCATTTCATGTGGCTTTAGTTGTCTAGAAGCATAAGCAATGACTTTTCCTTCTTGCATCAATACACATCCTAACTCGAGATGCGAAGCATCACTATAGATAGTGTAGTCCTTTCCAGACTCGGGTTGTGTTAACACTGGTGTATGAGTCAAAACTTGTTTCAATTGATCGAAACTTCTTTGTTGTTCCTCGACCCAAATAAATGGAGCTTCTTTTCTTAACAACTTAGTCAAAGGCGCTGCTAACATAGAAAATCCTTTGATGAATCTTTTATAATAGACAACGAGACCAAAGAAACTTCTTACTTCACCAATGTTCTTCGGTGGAGGCCAATCAACAATGGCTTGGATCTTCTTCGGGTCCACCTGGATGCCCGAAGCTAATACAATATGCCCAAGGAAGGCAACCTCAGTGAGCCAGAACTCACATTTAGAAAACTTGGTATATAATTTTTTCTCCCAAAGAGTTTGAAGCACAATGCGAAGTTGGTTTCGATGTTCAACAGGATTCTTGAATTAAATTAGGATATCATCAATGAACACCACTACAAATTTTTCGAGATAAGATCTAAAACCTGATTCATTCGGTCTATGAAAGCTATTGGTGCATTAGTTAGCCTGAAGGGCATCACCAAGAATTCATAGTAACCATATCTTGTATGGAAGGTAGTTTTAAGCACATCACACTCCTTAACTCTCATTTGATAATATCCAGACCTCAAATCAATCATAGAAAACACAGTGGCATCCTTAAGCTGATTGAATAGGTCATCAATCATTGGCAATAGATACTTGTTTTTGATAGTCACCTTGTTCAACTGCTGGTAATTGATGCATAGCCTCATAGAACCGTCTTTCTTCTTCACAAAAAGAACTGGAGCTCCCTAAGGTGAGGAGCTCAGTTGAACGAAGCCTTTATTGAGCAAATCTTGAATTTGGGCTTTCAATTCCTTCAGCTCCACGGCTGCCATTCGATAAGGTGCAATGAAAACTGGGGTGGTTCTGTGTTGCACTTCAATGCCAAATTCAACCTCATGGGTTAGGGGTAAACCCGAGAGTTCATCAGGGAAGACATTAGGAAATTCACATACGATATCAACATCCGATAGTTGAGGCCCATCCTTGCTTCCAAGGTCAAAGCATACATGGAAGAATTTCTGGAGCTCATCAGCACGATGCTCTCCTTGCCAAGGCCTCGAAGATATAGTTTTCTTTTACTACAATCTACCCATGCTTAATGCTCACTAAGCCATTCTAGAACTAGTATAACATCAAACTCATGAATCGGTAAAGCCAACAAGTTGGCCACAAAAGGGATCCCTTGAATCACTAAGGGACAATTCTTACATTTAAGGCTTATGGTAACACAATTGCCTAGCGGATTGGTTACAGAGATTCTCAAGGCTATAGGTTCACTAGTCATTCCATGCTTCCTAACTAATTCAGTGCTTATAAAGGAACGTGTAGAGCCATGATCAATCAATGCATATAAAGGATATGAGTACAGTTCAATGATACCTGCAATTACATCAGGCTCATCTTCCTCCTCGCTGCTCGTCACATGATACATCTGAGCAGGAGTCTTGGATTCTTGCTTACTCGGTGCCTTACCAAGCCACTAGGTCTCCCCGCAGCTCCTGATGAACCTTGCCTTGACCCCTTACCTCGGAAGGACTGAGTACGGGTTGCATTACTTGCCTATGTAGTAGTAGACGTGGTTGCACCAAGAGAACAATCACAGATGAAATGACCTTATTCTCTACAGTAGAAGCATGCTCTAGTTTGCTTACGACACTAACCTACTGGATGGTATTTCTGACAATAGTTGCAAACTGGATTCTGTGGACATCGATTGGAGCTCCTAGTGCTTTCACTGAAGCTGTCTTAGCAAAAGATTGTGTTACAGTCTGAGGTCTCTTAATGTTCCTAGATCGGGAAGGCTATGAGTAAGTATTCTGTTTAGAGCCTTGGTACTTACCCTTCTTGTTCTACTTGGGAGGTCGAGGATCATCTTTGAACCTCTTCTCAGACTTGCTAGATCCGCCTGATCTTTGAGCCCTCTATGCAGCTTTTGTGGCCTTAACTCGGTTTACAAGGTCTTAGAAGTCGGTGATACCCGAAGCAGTAAACATAGGGCGTAGCTTATCGCTAAGCCCAACAATGAACATCCTGCATTTGTCTTACTCCTTCTTGATGTATTCTGCTCCTTACCGACAATACTTGCAGAAATCATGGATGCATTGCTCGATGGGTCAACCACCTTGCTTCAGATGAAGGAAGAGACTACGCCTTTCTGCAAGGTAGTACTCGCTAATGTACTTCTTTCGAAATTCTTGGAGGAAGAACTCCCAAGAGATAGTCTCCTCAATAATGGTAAGAATAGTGGTCTCTCACCACTAAAATGCTTCATCAGCTAGCAATGCAAGGGCACACTCCAGCTTGTGCTCATCAGAGCACTGCAACTGCTTGTTTAGAATTCTCAATGTGTTGTCCAACCAGTACTCGACAATCTCAGGATTATCATCATCATGACCAATGAAAGTATATGTCCGGAGCGATGCCAACTTGTCAATAGGGGCTTGGGCATATTGGACAACTGGTGGGGTAGGCTGCACTACCGTCTCAGCCTTCATAGACACCATAAATTGTTTGAACATGTTAGCCATGTTTCGATAACACTCAGCATGAGTGTTAGGAAACTCTGGCTCGACATTCTAAGGTGGGGGATTAGATAGATTTGGTGGGTCTCCCACTTACTTCCTCACCATGAGTCGAGGACCTGGTAGAAGGCTTGTTAATATGAGCTTGACTAGTCTCAGACATATCTATAACATAAATAGATCGGGTTAGTCGACAAGTCACAATATACACATTATATAACTCTTAGGTGGTAAAGTAACACAATAACAATACAATAAACTTCAGTTTAGTCCTAGAATCGGGTAAACTCTAGCTTTGATACCAAAAATGTAACATCCCCTCGCTGGTTTGGTCGAGACCGGGTTGGAGAATACTGCCGGTGAACTAAATGGTGATCGGTGCGGTAAAATTTCAATTAAAGCGCAACACTTAGTCAATGTTATATCCTTTAGTCTTTACTCAATATCGAATTTATCTCAATTTATCCCATTTGTAACAATGTTGAATTTAGCCCTATATCGATGTAACACCTCATTCCAGGCCCGGTAGGGAATTTTGTCGGAAAGTGTTACTGAAAATAAATTTAGAGATTAGAAGCTTATTCGGAGTTCGGAACGTTATTCAGAATATCTTATAAATTTCTTTTAAGACCTAATAGATTAACTTATCAACAACTTATTCAGTTTGGGGTCAATTTTAAACTTTTTGAGTTTAGGGACTAAATTGTAAATTTTACAAATTAAGGGTCTTTATAAGAATTTTCTTTTCCTAGCATTCAATTAAACTTATAAATTATTAGCCTGTAAAATTTTGTTATTAACGGGGGTCATTTACCCATCGGATTAACCCTATTAAGATTTAGTGACTATTTTGTAATCTGTTTAAAACTATGGTTTAAGTCATTTAACAAAATTAACTGACATTGCACCGATACACTTAGGACCGTATCGGTATGCTAAGCCAAATTTCTCAATTCCAGAACTAAGGGTGACAAGCCCATATCAATACATCTAAGCCTGTATCGATACATGTTGACCAAGGTTGACCCATTTTGGTACACCCCAAGGTCGTACCGATGCAATTTACTTCCCAAACCTTTCTACCAAGATCCATATCGACACAGCTTGACTCGTATCGTTATGCTTTGTTTTCCTAGGTCCAAATATGCAAGGTCGTATCGATACATCTTGACCTGTATCGATACGCCTGTCTTGTAATGACATATTTTATATGGTTTTTATTCGAATTAACTTGTTGAATGATGTCCAAATGCCATGAAATTTTACCAGCAAGTTATTAATCTATAATTCTAATAGCATACCAAAATTTAGGATATTTCAAATCCTTTTACTAAGTTTTTACCTTTGAGTCCCTTCAGGCCAAAATTAGCTAGTTTATCAATTTGCGAACATATCATATTTCCCATTTTACACCTAGGCATTTTAGGACCATTACATACATATCAAAATAGACCATTGTAACATGTCTAAGCCATGTGCCACCTTACTAGGAGTTTAGAACAAAACGTAACATACATATGGTTGATGAGAGTGACTTGCAACCGCAACTACACGTTCGGAGCTCGAAATTCTTCAAAGTCCTGGAATGCATGAGACACACAAGTGTTAAGCTTACATATCCTAGTGAGGTAGTCATAACAAATGCAAATAAGTTCTTAATGGCATAGATGACACATAACCATGCTTGAATGACATAAGTGCTTCATTAGTCACATATAGATCATGCTCAAGTCAATTACCATATTTCATATACCAAATGTCAAGTATAAATTCATATTATTTCCTTGGACATAATAACCAATAGATACGCGGATTCCCCTGTACGCCACATATGTCGTAAAGAGGCCTTAGCCTTGAGCCGTAGCTCCGAAATCCCTTACACAATCAAACCTTTTCTCCCCACATATAGGTCGTAGCACAGAACGTAGTCCAATCTCTTACATAATGAGCTCGAACATTCCTATGGCATGCCAATTGTATCCAATGTCCACAAATATCCAAGGTTATATAATTTATCACAAAACTTACCTTGTGCCCAAAGGCCATATCATAACGGATTACAAATTGAACCTTAGCTCTACATATCATATCGTAACATATCCAAGTCAAACTCACATATAACACATTTCGAATAGCACATATGAGCTTATAAACATATCAAGCGATATTGAGGACTTACCATGCTTACCATTAGAATCCACATATGTTTGCTCTACTTGAGCCCTTAAGCAAAATGCAAACTTTAAACACAAAATAATGCAACGGAATGGCACCTAGCCTATCCTTTGACACAACTACATTCACCTTGAATTTCGATGCTTTCAAGGCTCACGAATTTCAACTCCTTTGTGCCTAGCTTTTATTGGAGATGACGAGGGGTCCTTCTCCACTTCTTAAGCTAGTCCAAAATTAAAGGATTACATTAGAATCGAAACCAACGGTTCACAATTGTTTTCAAGCTTACCCAAACTTGTAAACAACATAGAAATAAGGAATTTGATCATTTAGCACATTGGCTTAACTTGAACATTCAAGACCTAATTCTTGAAATTAAACTCTAAGTATTGATGGATGCATCAAATTGGCCTAGGGTTTACTTACCGAGCTACAAGCTCTCAATTGGTGTATTAAAATCAAGCAAAGATTAAGGATTGGACAGAGCTGCTTGCTTGAGCTTGAGGAGGAAGACAACAATGGAGGTGTATGCTTGTTTTAAGACAAAGGATGAGTTTAGTTTACGGGAGATTCAAAACAAGGATGAGGGCTTTCCTTATTCATTTTATAATCATCTAATTTTTCCCTAATCATTGTCCCAGCTTTCACTTAGCTAATGGGAGGGTTTCCCTTAGGCAAGGGTTTGCTTAACCCAATAATCAATCATTTTTCTTAACCCTTTCCACTATTGACTATTGATGTCTAATGGTCATCTTTTCTGATCACTTTCACGTGAGAGGAGGCCAGCAAGTAGGCAGCTCCGCCCCTTTCTTTCAATTTTTACAAATTAGTCACCAAAAACAATTTTGACAAAGGCCCATATCGATACACTACATGGCTGTATCGATACAACTAAGCTAAATTGGGTAAGTTAGTTAAGACAATTAGGCTGTATCGATACATGTCCTACCGTATTGATACGCCTTGCCCAAAATCAGTATTTTCAACGGAACTCCTAATTCCTATTCTTTACAAAAAGGTCCAACAACTTAATTAAACCCAAATAACTTTTATTACTTCAAAATTGAATACAAGATTTAGAAATTACATCTTTCAGGCATATCTGGTACAAATTTTTTGATCATCGGAACCTAATTCTTAATGGACCAGTTTTTGGGGTGTGACAACTCTCCCCTTAAGAAAATTCATCCTTGAATTTTTACTCTAGCCGAAAAGATGAGGATATTGTTTCTTTATCGTTTTCTATGGCTCCCACGTTGCTTCTTACACTGAGTGACCCCTCCAAAGGACTTTTACTAGTGGTACGGACTTGTTTCGAAGTCTATTGACTTCTCGTGCGAGGATCTACATTGATTCCTCATCGTACGTTAGGTTGGACTGAATTTCCATAGACCCCGGCTCGATCACATAAGAAGGATCAGAACGGTGTTTTCGTAACATAGACACGTGGAAGACGTTATGTATACGACTTAACTCTTCAGAGAGAGCTAGTCGGTAAGCAACATGCCCAACTTGCTCAATTACTTCAAACGAACCAATGAAACGAGGGCTTAGCTTCCCATTCTTTCCAAAACGAAGGATATTCTTCTACGGAGATACTTTAAAGAAGGCTTTCTCACCAACCTCGTACTAAATGTCCCTCATTCTCAAACCAGCATAGGCTTTCTGTCGGTCAAATGCAGCTTTGAGCCGGTCACGAATGATAGTTACCCTTTCTTCAGTTTTCTGAAGTAAGTTAGGACCTAACACTTTGCCTTCACCAAGCTCGGTCTAACAAAGAGGAGTTCTACATCTTCTTCCATACAAAGCTTCAAAAGGAGCCATTTGAATCGAAGCTTGATAACTATTGTTGTATGCAAGCTCCACCAACGATAAGGATTTCTCCCACGTATTTCCGAAACTGATAGCACAAGCTCAGAGCATATCTTCTAGAATCTACAAGAAAGAATCGAGATTGATACAAAATACTTACACACACAGGTAGAAGGAATATGAGTTTACCTGAATAACCCTTTTAGATTGACCATCAGTTTAGGGATGGAAAACAGTGCTTAGGTGCACTCACGTTCCCAAAGCTTCGTGTAAGGTTCTGCAAAATCGAGATGCAAAACGCGGATCGCGATCAGAGATAATAGACGTAGGAACTCTGTGCAAACGGCTGACTTCGCAAAAGTACAACTCAGCGAGTCTAGGCAAGCTGAAGTCCATTTTTATCGGTAGAAAATGAGCAGACTTGGTAAATCGATCTACAATGACCCATACATCATCATTTTCTTCGGTGTTATTGGTAGACCGCTTACGAAATCCATCGCAATACGTTCTCATTTCCATTGTGGAAGCTCAATAGGTTGCAAGAGACCGGTAGGCACCTTGTGCTCGGCTTTAACCCGTTGGCAGGTCAAACACCTAGCCACAAAGTTTGTGATCTCACCTTTCATACCAGACCACCAATATAGCTATTTCAAGTCTTTATACATCTTGATAGCTCCAATATGAACAGAGAAAGGACTCGAATGAGCTTCACTCAAAATCTGGTTCCAAAGATCATCATCGTCAAGAACATAGATACAATTTTGAAAACACAATAAACCTTCGAAATTCATAACTAAGTCAGGATCCGACTTATCCTTGATCTTAGCAATGAGAGTTTGCAACTCCTCATCAGATTCCTAGAGTGCCTTGATTCGGGACACGATGGTTGATTGAACTTTCAATTCAACCAATAACTTGCCATGTTTTTTGAGCTGGAAATGGGCATTCAAACATCTCGAGGAGGGAGTGGGCTTCCGACTAAGAGAGTCAGCCACAACATTGGCCTTACTGGGATGGTAATCAATGACCAAATCGTAGTCCTTCAAAAGTTCCATCCACCGTCGTTGACGGAGATTTAACTTTTTCTAAGTCAAAAGATACTTAAGGCTCTTGTGATCAGTGTACAAGTAACACTTCTCACCGTAAAGATAGTACCTCTAAATATTTAAGGCAAACACAGCAACAGCTAACTCCAAATCATACGTTGGGTAGTTCAGCTCGTGTGGTTTAAGATGACGTGAGGCATAAGCAATGACTTTTCCTTCTTGCATAAGCACACAGCCTAATCCCAGGAGGGATGCATCACTGTATACGGTGAAGTCCTTGCCTGACTCGGGTTGCACCAAAACATGGGCATATGTTAGGACTTGCTTAAGCTGATCAAAACTCCTTTATTGTTCACTGTCCACACAAAGAGAGCTTTTTTACGGAGAAGCTTCGTCAAGGGTGCATCAATCATTGAGAACCCTTTAACGAATCTACGGTAGTAGCCTGCAAGGCCCAGAAAGCTACGAACTTCTCCAACATTCTTCAGAGGAATCCAATCAAGAACCGCTTGAATCTTCTTCTAGTCCACCTGAATTCCCGCAAAAGAAATCACATGACCCAGAAAGGATACTTCAGATAGCCAGGATTCACATTTACTAAACTTAGCGTACAACTGTTTCTCTCGGAGTGTCTGAAGCATAATCTGGAGATATTCTTCATGAGTGGAAGTGTCCTTGGAGTAGATCAGGATGTCATCTATGAACACAACAACGAATCTATCTAGATAGTGCTGGAACACACGGTTCATTAGGTCCATAAAGGCTGCAGGTGCATTGGGAAGCCCAAAACGCATTACCAAGAACTCATAGTAACCGTATCTAGTTCGGAAGGCAGTCTTTGGGACATCAGACTCTTTCACTTGCATTTGATAGTATCCGGATCGTAGGTCTATCTTAAAGAAGACTAAAACACCTTTCAAATGATTGAAAAGGTCATCGATCCTCGGTAACGGATACTTATTCATGATTGTTACTCAATTCAACTGGAGATAATCAATGCATAGTCGTATCGATCCATCTTTTTTCTTGACAAACAAAACTAGTGCTCCGCAAGGTGAAGAACTCAGCCGAATGAATCCCTTATCCAAAAGATCTTGGATTTGGGCCTTCAACTCTTTCAATTCATTTGGAGCCATTCTATACGGAGCAATGGAGACTGGTGTAGTCCCCTGTTGCACTTCGATTCTAAATTCTACTTCTCGGGTCGAAGGGAGTCCCAAAAGTTCATCGGGGATCACGTCAGGAAATTCTTTCACTATCAGTACATTTGTGAGCTTTGGATCTCCTTTAGACTCCATAACATACATAATGGCTTCTTTAGACTCGAGTTTGGCCTTCATCAAGGCTATGCTCTCCTTGCCAAGTTCATGAAGATACAACTTCTTCTTTGAACAATCTACTCAGGCTTAATGTTTAGCTAACCAATCAAGGCCTAGGTTAAGATCGAACTCATGAAAAGGCAAGGCCATCAAATTGGCCGGAAATGGGATCCCTTGGATCCTCAAAGGGTAAGATTTACAGATCAACTCTACAACCACACTATCTCCTTGTGGGTTAGAGACAACTATCTCAGAAGTAACTGTTTCAGGTTCTAGGGCGTACTTCCCAATCAATGGTTCACTAATAAAGGAATGGGTAGAATCGGGATCCACCAAAGCATAAACAAGATCATGACATAATTCCACCATACCTACAATCACATCAAGATCGTCTTCCTACTCTCGACCTCGAACATGGTACATCTAAGCGGAGGTTTGAGGGTCACATCTAACTGAAGGAGTGTTTGAGTTGCGGGGTCTTCCTGCTAATCCAGATTGCACTTGCTTCACTCCTCTTCCCTTATTAGGATTATTCTGAGAAGCCATAGAGATAGAAGCGTTGTGATTCTGCGGATATTGTCTGATGAAATGGCCAGATTCGCCATAAAGATAACAGGACCCGAACTGCCAGCGACACTGCATAAGATGTCTCTTCTGACAAAAATTGCACAAGGGAGTCTACGAACTTCTCCCAAAACCACCTGTGCTATCAACTGAAGCTGCACGAGCAATAGATGTTCTTAGAGACTGGGATTGTGGCACATATCCCATTCTTGGTAGCTGTTAAAAGGTGACAAACTTCTGGTCCCACTGTCTACCTTTCTTCTAAGGCATAAGAGGTCTATAGTCATCTCGGAACCTCTTATTGGATCGAGCTTGGTTACCTTTCCTTCTTTTACAAGCCTTCTAAGAGTCTTCAGTAGCAATCGCCTAGTTGACTAGGTTATGGAAGTCCTCCAACTCCAAAGTAGTGAAGAGGGGACGTAACTCATCACAAAGGCCATCGATAAACATTCTACACTTCTCATTCTCAGTGCATATGATCACCGAACCATACCTTGAGTACTTGCAAAAGTAGTGGATATACTACTCCACGGGTCACCCTCATTATCTCAGATGGAGGAACTTCTTACGCCTTTCAGCAAGGTAATGGTCGCTGATGTACTTCTTACGGAACTCATGAAGGAAGAAGTCCTATGTGACTCTATGCTCAGGTACGATGAGTGTCACAGTGTCCCACCAAATCTGAGCCTCTTCAAAGATTAGTACCAGAGCACATTCCAACTTGTGTTCATCCGGGCACTTCATCTGCTTGTCAGAACCTTAAGAGTATTTTACAGCCAATACTCTGCTACTTCGGGGTTGTCCTGTTCTTGGCCGATGAAATTATAGACCGAATATTGTCGGAGCTTATCAATAGGAGCTCTCGAGAGATACGACCACCTGCTTAATCATCTTTGCCATAGAAATCAAGTACTTCTGCTGAGCGGGAGGCATCGGAGGGGGATTAGGTGGGTGATTATGTCCCACATGTTATGGTCGGACTCCTGCTCCAAGATTATCTCTCTGTGTTATAGAGGAGCCTGGATGTGGTTCATTTAGATCACATCTATCACCAGGTGCAGACATTCTTAAATCGAAAAGAAGAAATTAAATCATATTAGTTGCAAGTCATGGATAACATATACAAATGAACTCCTAAGTGACACATGCACTTGCAGACTCATGAAAAGTCTCAATTTAGTCCTAGAATCGACTAAACTCTAGCTCTAATACCATTAATGTAACACCCCTTCCCGGCCTGGTAGGGAATCAAGTCGGAAAGTGTTATCGAAAACAAATTCAAAGATCAGAAGCTTATTCAGAGTTCAGAACCTTATTCTAAATGTCTTATTAATTTCTTTTAAAACCTAACGTATCAACTTATTAATAGCTTATTCAATTTGGGGTCAATTTTAAACTTATAAATTATTAGCTTGTAAAATTTTGTTATTAACGGGGGTTATTTACCCATCAGATTAACCCTCTTAATATTTAGTGACTATTTTGTAAACTGTTTAAAACTATGGTTTAAGTCTTTTAACATAATTAACTGACACCATCTCGATACACTTAGGACCATATTAGTACGCTAAGCCAAATTTCTCAATTCTAGAACTAAGGGTGACAAGCCCATATCGATACATCTAAGCCTGTATCGATACGCCTTGACCAAGGTTGACCAATTTCGGTACACCCCAAGGTCATACCAATGCAATTTACTTCCCAGACCTTTCTACCAAGATCTGTATCGACACAGCCTGACCAGTATCAGTACGCTCTGTTTTCCTAGGTCCAAATATGCAAGGCCTTATCGATATAGCTTGACTTGTATCGATACGTCTGTCTTGTAATGACAGATTTTATCTGGTTTTTATTCAAATTAACCTATTGAATGATGTCCAAATGCCATGAAATTTTACCATCAAGCTATTAATCTATAATTCTAATAGCATACCAAAATTTAGGATATTTCAAATCCGTTTACTAAGTTTTAACCTTTGAGTCCCTTCAGGCCAAAATTAGCTAGTTTATCAATTTGCAAACATATCATATTTCCCATTTTACACCTAGGCATTTTAGGACCATTACATACATATCAAAATAGACCATTGTAACATGTCTAAGCCCTGCGCCACCCTACTAGGAGTTTAGAACAAAACGTAACATACATATGGTTGATGAGAGTGACTTGCAACCGCAACTACACGTTCGGAGCTCTGAATTCTTCCAAGTCCTGGAATGCATGAGACACACAGGTGTTAGGCTTACATAGCCTAGTGAGGTAGTCATAACAAATGCAAATAAGTTCTTAATGGCATAGATGACACATAACCATGCTTGAATGACATAAGTGCTTCATTAGTCACATATAGATCATGCTCAAGTCAATTACCATATTTCATATACCAAATGTCAAGTATAAATTCATATTATTTCCATGGACATAATAACCAATAGATACAAGGATTCCCCTGTACGCCATATATGTCGGAAAGAGGCCTTAGCCTTGAGTCGTAGCTCCGGAATCCCTTACACAATCTGACCTTTTCTCCTCATATATAGGTCGTAGCCCAGAACGTAGTCTAATCCCTTACTTAATGAGCTCGAACATTCCTATGGCATGCCAATTGTATCCAATGTCCACAAATATCCAAGGTTATATAATTTATCACAAAACTTACCTTGTGCCCAAAGGCCACATCATAACGGATTACAAATTAAGCCTTAGCTCTACATATCATAGTGTAACATATCCAAGTCAAACTCACATATAACACATTTCGAATAGCACATATGAGCTTATAAACATATCAAGCGATATTGAGGACTTACCATGCTTACCATTAGAATCCACATATGTTTGCTCTACTTGAGCCCTTAAGCAAAATGCAAACTTTAAAAACAAAATAATGCAACGGGATGACACCTATCCTATCCTTTGACACAACTACATTCAACTTGAATTTTGATTATTTCAAGGCTCTCGAATTTCAACTCATTTGTTCCTAGATTTAGTTGGAGATGACGAGGGGTCCTTCTTCTCTTCTTGAGCTAGTCCAAAATTAAAGGATTACATTAGAATCAAAACCAACAGTTCACAATTGTTTTCAAGCTTACCCAAGCTTGTAAACAACATCGAAATAAAGAATTTGATCATTTAGCACATGGGCTTAACTTGAACATTCAAGACCTAATTCTTGAAATTAAACTCTAAGGATTGATGGATTCATCAAATTGACATAGGGGTTTTACTTACCGAGCTACAAGCTCTCAATTGGTGTATTGAAATCAAGCAAAGATTAAGGATTGGATCGATGTGCTTGCTTGAGCTTGAGGAGGAAGACACCAATGGAGGTGTATGCTTGTTTTAAGACAAAGGACGAGTTTAGTTTATGAGAGATTCAAAACAAGGATGATGGCTTTCCTTATTCATTTTAAAACCATATAATTTTCCCTAATCATTGTCCCACCTTTCACATAGCCAATGAGAGGGTTTCCCTTAGGCAAGGGTTTTCTTAACCCAATAATCAATCATCTTTCTTAACCTTTTCCGCTATTGACTATTGATGTCTAATGGTCATATTTTCTGATCACTTTCACATGAGGGGAGGCCAGCAAGTAGGTGACTCAGCCCTTTTCTTTCAATTTTTACAAATTGATCGCCGAAAACAATTTTGACAGAGGCCCGTATCGATATACTACATGGCTGTATCGATACGGATAAGCTAATTAGGTAAGCTAGTTAAGACAATTAGGCCATATCGATACATGTCCTACCATATTGATACGCCTTGCCCAAAATTAGTATTTTCAATGGAACCCCTAATTCCTATTCTTTACAAAAAGGTCCAACAACTTAATTAAACCCAAATAACTTTCATTACTTCAAAATTGAATACAAGATTCGGAAGTTACATCTTTCAGGCATAACCGTTACAGAATTTTCGATCACTAGAACCTAATTTTGACTAGACCAGTTTTTGGGGTGTGACAATCGATACCATTGAGTCTGTATCGATAGGGTTTGACCAAAGATAACCTATTTCGGTACACTTTCTAGGTTGTATCGATTCCCTTTAATCCACAAACCTTACTGTCATGATCTGTATCGATAGTTTAGACCTGTATCGATACCCTATGAAGAACTCGATTCTGGGTAGGCCAAATATGCAAGGTCGTATTGATACAGCTTGACCTGTATCGATATGCCCTGCACTGTAATGACAGATTTTAGCTAATTTTTATTTGAATTAACCTACTATACGATGTTTAGTTGCAACAAAACTTAACCAACAACATTTCAATACTATAATCTACTTGCATGTCAAATTTTAAGGTTATTCGAATCCATTTACTAGGTTTTCACCTTTAGGAGTCAACTATGCATTTTTAGTCACTTTTAACCTGACATAAAAGTTATTTTAGGACTATTCAACCTTGTACAAAGCATAGGCAAAACATACGCATCCAAAGTGTCACGAGTGACTAGTCTAGCTACTTTGCCACTGTTCTAGGAGTTTATGAGGACAAAGTACTTTACTCTAGCTTGTTTGTGACTTGTCAATCCTCCAACTTCTCTGATCCTGATCCAACAATTCGATCAACCTGAAATGCATGAGATGAAATGCAATAGGCATACTTTGCTTGGTGAGTTAGTCATAAACAATGTCAATATCAATGTTATGCATTTTCATCCCTACACTATGAATGGTTATACACTAGATCAATAATAACGATGCAATGATCATATTCAAAAGCAATAACATCATATTTTAGCAATAACCTTCAGATCGATTCTGGATAGTGGATACGCGAATTCCTACGCCTCACCAAATTAATGAATGGTCTAGTCCCTCCGCCTTACCAATATGAACAATATCACAACACATCCCTCTGCCTCGCCAAATCAATATAGACCGTAGCCTTAAGACCGTAGTCCTCCCGTACATTGAGCTCATGAATTCTATGACATGCCAATTGTATACAATGTTCATCGAATCCAAGGTTCGGTAATAATATCAATGATCGGTGTTCAATAACAATAACAATATCCAATGTATCAAATGATTCAATAGAAATAGCAATAGTCCAATGATCGATATACAATGATATGATGACAATGATCGATATTCTATAATCCAATGGCAATACTCAATGTTTCATGATTCGATGTCAATGTTCAATAATCCCAATTACAATACCAATGACCGATGATATGTTTTCAATGCTTCAATGACAATGACAATATCGATGTCAATGTTTGATGACAATGTCTATAACGATGATAACGACAATGCTCATTAGTTGATATTCTATATTTCCTTAATTCAATTACTATCATACCGACCTTAACAATAACACTATGATGTCTGATGTTTGGTGCTATACTTACTGATGCTTACCAATGTATCATCTGAAGGATTCGATGCAAAATCCCTTCACAATAGGTTTAGCAATAATAATTTCAATAACAATGAAATCAGGAAAAACACTAGGTTAGTCCCAAGACTCTGACTACACTCACCTTGCTATTTCGAAGCTTTCATGGCTATCAAATAGTAATCCCCTTGTTCCTAGCTTTTGATAGTGATGGTGGACAATTTGTTTCCACTTTTTGAGCTAGCTAAACAATAGGAATTGATTAGTAATACGATATTGAAATCAACATAACGACACCAAAATCAATTTCTATACTTTACATGGCTTCTATCTAGAGATTTTTCCATGGATAGCCGAAATCTTAGCTTAAAATTAAGATTTATTCGTTCAAGGATTTCAACAATAGTTAAGGGGATTTGGCTTACCCAATAGGTAGCAACGTTTTGATAGCAATAAACTGAAGAAACACAAGCTTTTCGATGAACACCAATGCAGTGTGTGTGCTTAGTTGAAGATGATAAAGAGAGGTGCTTGCTTACTTCTCAATGGAAAGGAAAGATGAAGGGAATGAAAGATTTAGCCTCGGTTTGACTAAAGCCATAAGTTTACTCTTCCCTTTTCTAAAATTGGCCGACCCTTGCCCCTCTCAACAACCAATAGGGAGGTTTCTCAACAACTAATGTCCATTGAAATGGCAATTTGTTCTTCTTCTAACAAAATAACCATGTCCACGTGGGAATGTTCCCAAGCAAGTAGGTGATTCATACACATAAGGTACAATTACAAGGGAGGTCCCTTAACTCTTGGGTGTTTATGCTTGTGCACTTGAACTTTCAATTTACTCGATTTAGTCAATAAAACTTTTTCTATGAATTCAATAAGGCCCCTTATCAATAATTTGACTCACGTAGAGTCTAATATCAATGTAATTGAATTCATAATCAAAGTCAAAACAATATTTGGACCTTTAACATTTTTATTTGTTAGAAATAAAAAAACACAGATAATTATAAAATTTAGAAAACAAAAGAGGAATATATAGTCTATTTTAGATTGTTTATCATTATAACCTCTTAGCAGGTCTCCAAGAAATAAAAAACAAAGAAAAAAGAAAAAAAGTTAAATAATATTAATTCCCCTTTCATCTATAAAGTCCAACTCATAAGATTAACTATCCGTTCCTAAAAAATAAAAAAATGTTAAAAAATATAAACCCTAAAACAAATTAGGAACAAACAACACGAGATGAAGCACATCCCACAAGAACCTAAGAGAGTGAGAATTGGAAAGTTAATGTCTTTGAGATTTGTAAAAATAAGAAAAGCAGCGAGCTTTAGATCGGAGAAAGGCAAAACCGATCATGTCTCAAATATTTACAAAATATTTACAAGATGAAGCACTAGTCATATGAACATAAGACTGGGAGAGTGATACCAAGTCAGTTTCTCAAATATTTAAAAAATATTTACGAGATGAACTACAACCTACAAGAACTTAAGATTGAGAGAGTGAGACAAAGTTAGTTTCACTAAATTTTACAAAATATTTTAATAACATAATAAGAAAAGCAAAGTCGAATGTCTTACTTACCTAGTTACCATAAGATGACCTATTGTCTTCAATGGCAATGAGACTATCAAAATAAGGAAAACAAATAAGAAAAGTTAGAGAAAATTAATTTACAAACAACCAGAGGGCCAAAATTCTAAAAGCTTTAGATTAGAGGCTGAAAATGAAATTAAAGCACTAAAATCCCAGAAGGCTAGAATCCAAACAACTTTAGAGAGCTTTAAATTAGAGACTCGAAAAATGGAGATAAAGCACAAACAAACATGAAATAACCCAAAAAGTCAGAGTTGAAGAACCCAGACAACATCTGATATGGTAGAGCGTTATATCGGAAATACAAATAGAGAGACAAAAATGGAGGGAACAAACAAGTAGCAACAAAAGAAGAGAGCTTTAGATCGGAGGTTAAACCATGAAAATTGCATAGAAATTGAGAGAGACAGAGCTATAGTCGGAGAGATGGGACAGATGATAGAATTCAAAATTTGAAATTAGGTATAGGGATGGATATTAAGTAATGTGGCGTAAAAATAAAAATGGAAAGGTAGGGTTTCGATTGAGGTTATAATATGGTAATTATAATTTAGGTTATGGTTAAATTGCCAAATTGGTCATTGGACTCTCAATTCTCTGCACTTTGAAATTGCTAAATTGGTCCATAATTTTATTTTTTTACTTTATTTTATGGTGAAATTTATGAAATGGTCACTGGACTCTAAATTTTCTCCATTTTCAAACTATCAAATTAGTCCTTAATTTTAGTTTTAGGGTTTATTTTATAGATTTGGTGTTTAGAATTTAAGGTTTAAGGTTTATAATTTAGGGTTATTGGTTTTGTTTAGGGTTATTGGTGATGGTGAAATAACGTCACATGATTTTTGCAAGCGTACACTCGTCGATGCAAGTATAGTCGATAGGTTGATCCTATTAGATATTCATCTCACGATGACGGTTGTTTGGACGTTTACCAATGTCAGTATAATAAGTAGGAAAAATAAGGTAATTACAATAGGTAATGTCTCGGCAATGAAAGGTAAATGATATAGGTAATGTCACATCAATATATTGAAATTAAAATAGAAACAATATAATGATGGCAGTGGGGTTCCCTTGGTGATTCATCAACAAAACAATGAATGCTAGCAAGAAACAAATGAAAAGATGATTGTCGATGCAATAAAGCACATGAATATCTTACCAATCTTAACTTTTACCCTTAATTAAAGACTTATATGAGCCCACTCACCACAACTCTCAATGATGGCTAATAAGCAAATACAAGAACAATTGAGTCAACTTTCATTGTACTCTCATGCAACTTTCGTTGTAATGGCTTGTTAACTTGAACTGTCACTGCAACTCTCATTGACAATGGCTGCAATAAACACTTTCGTGCATAGAGACATTCAAACCTAAAGATCAAAAGATAAATGAAAAGCTTAATAAGATAAATATTTAGTCAATATTAATCAAGTATGTTCATACAAAACGAATTAAAACCATAATCATCAGTGTTTAAACAAAAGAAACATTAAGAACCCAATGGGGAAAGCTATATCTAGCTAACTTGATTGCTCCTTGATGCTTCTTCTTGCTTCGCACTCATCATGGCTACTTAATTATGCATCGGATTCACCTCGGTTACCCCATGGAAGCTTTAGGCCACCATAGCAATCAAGAGAGAGCTCCAAAACAAAGGAAAATATGATAAAATATGAGTCTCCTTTTTCTAGGGTAAGAATATATGTATATATATAACCTTATCATCTCTCAATTGGGTGTTTACAGTTGTACTTTATAGATTTGTAGATGTGAAATTGGTGCAGGACATCTATATTAATGGACAACTCATCGTTCTTTTGATATTATCCTGACAATTGTCATTGTGGTGACAATGGCTATTTCGATGTGCTAGCATTACAGCAAACATTGTACCGACATCATGTCCAAACAAAATTTTGTTGTAACAAAATGCCAGCTCATCATCCTTTGATGTTATCCTTTTGCCTACGTCATTTGATCTTATCTTTTTGACAGTTGTCAATGTGGTGACAGTCCTGGATGCAATCCAAACAACGCTTATGCATAGACATCCCAATGCGGCGACAATCCTTGCTACAATTCCGAAAGAACACATGTAGCGACATTAACAACAAAAATGTGATAAATTCAAGGATAATTCAAGAAGGAGCTATTGAGTTAAGAATATGCAAATACAAAGATAGAAGTGCGCATGCAAATGATAACTTGATGGTGACAAATTAATCAATAAATAAGGTGAAAATACTTGTCTTTTAAAGTACCATCGCACCCCAAGCAAAATAAAAGACAGCAAGGTTAAACACGAATTTGATGAACATTCTATCAACTTGAATCATCTCAACTATCAATGAATCAATTACATCTACATGATAGAATGTTGCATCGACAACTCAGGAATATGAATGAATGAACTTGCAAATTCATCAATATATAGCATCATGTCTCACATCACAAATTCTTTCTACCTAAGCAGTATTTATTTCACTATGCTATATTAGCATATAAAAAATTCTGTCTTTTTTTTTATTTCAAGCAGCAAGGGATATCGAACAATGAATGCACCTTAGATCCTAAGAATTAAGATGTTGTGCAACGAACCCCCAAGAAGTACTTCATTGCTTTGACACACACTCATGCATCGACAACCTTTGGCTAGATTCATTTTTCTAACACATGCATTGGAGTGTTCCCCCTTAAGCTACTTTCATTAAGCACCTAATTGGAGTGTTCTTTAATTTCACATAATATGATCTTTGAACATATATAACAATAGCTGAACTAGGCAGATTCATCTAAGATCTAAGAGAAGATGCTAGGTATCCATTACTCAAGCAACCAAATTCATCCATAAACAGAATTTTAAGACAACATTCCATCACATATATCCAACCAATTCATTGGCAATTGGAAAGATTCAAGATTTAAGCATTGAATGTAAGAAAAAAATTATAGCACAAAATGAACCTTGCATTTGCTTAATTTTTTTGAAATGGGGATGCATTTTAAACCCTAGGTGTATAGCCCCAAACTTAAAGATTGCATTATCCCTAATGCAAAAACAGAATGCAATGACATAATGCAGTTACAATGACAAATGCAATAATAAAAATAAATGCAATTACAATGACAAAATATAGCAACAAAAGGAAAACAACAACTACATGAAATGCATGATTAGAACAAACTAAAAATATTAAAAACAAACTAACTCAGTGTTCCTTTGCTCCTAATATGGCTGCATGATTGTAACACCCTTTACCTGGTCTAGGAGAAAACCGGTTTATGAATTGTTACTGAACAAAATCCAAACCAAACATAAGACATCTTAACAAAATTGAATTAAGCATACAACTAGAAATCAGGGGGATTTAAAACTTTTTAGATATTTGATAGGACTAACCTCAACCTTAAATCATGTACAAGCAAATATACATATATTAAGCAATAAACTTCAACCACTAGTTTGTAGCATGCCCTAATATTTTATGTATTTCTGATCACAAAGTTTAATACATATTTCTACTATCATATAAGATTTCTTTTCATTCATACACCTTATCAATCTTAGACCGATCAATGTTTAAGATCGTTCAGGATAAAAAACCATTGTTTAATGATCTTTAAGCCTACATGTTGTATTATTTAAAATTCAACTTATTAACCAAGATTACCATTTAAGCATCACATATCTCAACCAAACATATAACCATGGTAACAAGTATTTGAATATCATGTCTAACATAGCTTAACCAGGAAGCAATCATGAGGAATTATGGACCATTTACATATAACTTTCACATAGCAATACCTTACACGTATTCGTTGACATACTTACCAATTGTTTATTTTAATCATCAATCTAATCATACAGACTACACTACCTTTTTAGGGTTAACACATGTTAATACATATATATATATATATATATATATATTAGTGCACATATACTCATGACATCAAGGTGGTCTAACAACTTAAAGCACATATAGATATTTATACAACCATACAAACATACTAACTATTATAACTCATATAGCAAGCAACCATGAAATAATCAAAGGCCCATAAAAAGCTTTGAATACTTACAAAACTTATAAACATATGTAATCAAACAGGAAATTGTAATGCACAATGCATTCTTTAACAACTATGTGGCACCATCTAGGAGTTCTTGAGGAAAGAATGAACCTACACCTTGACCCTCGTGATCTCATCCGAGCTCAGAAAGTACTCGTAAGCTAGTTCAACCTGAAATGTATTAAAAGGATAGAATAAGAATAGGCTTAGTGAGGTAGCTTTAAGTGACTAATAGCATGAAACAATAATCTATCCTTTCAACGAAATCCATTAATCTTATAAAATTCTAAGTTTTGACAAGAATTTAGCCATTTTAGAACAAGCCATTCGAACCAACATTCATTTATGTACAAGGGTATATATATATACTTAACACCTAGAAAAACATATTCAAATATACACATGGTATTTGAGCAAGGCATATGGAAGCATACATAACTACTCAAGAAAAACCTTTACAGATTAAGGCATGTACATATATGCTTGAATACTCAAACAATCATTTCATATATACATATATCATTCGATCAAGGCATGTACATATATACATGAATACTCAAGCAAACGTTTCATATATATACATATTATTCGATCAAGGCATATACATATATACTTGAATACTCAAACAAACATTTCATATATATACACATATCATTTCAATCAAGGCATATACATATATTTGAATACACAAGGAAACATTTCATATATACACATATCATTCGATCAAGGCATGTACATATATACTTGAATACTAAAGCAAACATTTCATATATACATATATCATTCGATCAAGGCATATCTAATCACCCAATTCGATACTCAATTGTCAATAGAAAGACATTACTTATTATGCAAGACATTACATTAATTCAATGATTTATCTTATAAACTTTCTTGGTTTCTCTTTAACTTAGCTTATCAATACATAAGTTACTTGCTACCCAAGTCATCAATCATAGAATACCATGTCATGAGTTTCTTGGCATATAAGCCATTAAGCATAATTTATCATATTCATGAGTTATTTGACACTTAGAATATCAAGAATAGCATACCAAAGTCATAGTTTCTTATCTCACAAGTTATCCCATCATAGCATATTACGGACATGTGATACTTATTACACAAGCTATCCAATCATAACATATCATAGACAGGTGATACTTATTACACATGCTATCGAATATAACATATGTTTCAATTGGCATTCAATTAAACATATAACTTAAACCAAGAGAATGATTAAGACTATATAGGCCCATTTTCTTGTTATGCAAGTTATTGCATGGATTTATTACTTTAACTTGTAGCTTTCGTTATTTTTCCTTATCATAGGTACAAAATGGCTTAGGATATGAGATATCAATATGGCATGTCATAGATACAAATGGCTTAGCATATAAGATAGCCCAAGACATATCATAAGCATGAATGGCTTAGAATATAAGATATCAAGCTTAATCCATTAGCTCAGATCACAAATTTCATTATTTTATCTTTATACAACCGTGAGAATCAAGTAGCCTAGGTACACGAATCTCCAACCGACTGTCCCCTACAAAAGGTACTCAAAGTACTGGTCAATCCTTCCTATAGTCGCCAAGTGACCACAACACTTCCCTCCTTCTATCGCCATGTCCAAGATCGTAGTTTACCCTAAACACGAGCTCTATAGAATCTATGGCATGCCAACTATACCTATGACTGACCCAAAACCAAGACTTTTAAATTATAACACATCTTATCAGATTCAGAGTTGAGCTTAGCTCATAAATCAGATAATTAAATAACATATCACATTGCTTGACTTATCAATCCCATATATAAATATAGCTCCCAAAGTGAGCATAGCTCCAGGGTCAATTAACTAAAAGAGCATATCTTGATTCTTATCAGAGGTGAGCATAGCTTCAAATTCATATACTAACATAAGCAAGGCTTATACATAGCATGTCAACATTTTCAATTACACGTAGCTTTTGAATATACAGTTCGTAGTATATTAACAAATTCAATTACACGTAGCTTTCGAATATGTAGTTCTTAGTATATTAACATATTCAATTACATATAGCATTCTAACATGTATTCCATAGCATATTAACATATTCAAATATACATGACCTTCGAAGATGCATTTTAAAACACATCACCATATTCCATTTCATATACTTTCGAATATGGCTTGCTTAACACCCAAGAGTTTTGCATATCGTATAGTACTCTATAAATTTAGTACTTACCTTGTATTCCAAGCCAAATCTTAAGAATAGATTGACACAATTCTAGAGGCAATGAATTTAAATCAAAGAAAAATACACGAGAAGGCTGTAGACCTTTCCTGAGACTTTAAACTATACTCCCTATTTATTCCGTGCTAGCTTTGTTCCCGGATCACGATCCTCCCTATTTATTCCGTGCTAGCTTTGTTCCCGGATCACGATCCCCTTTCGCCATCTACCGTTTAATCTATCTTAGCCCTTACACCTTCAATTGCTTCTTGGTCTAACATATCAAAGAATTCACTTATATATATTAGAACCATTCCTAACAATATTTTACTTGCAAAGCTACTTAGTTATTCAAATATATATTTCATATCATACAAAACAGTCCATGACAACTCAAGTGTCCAAACAATCCTTGATTACATATGTACCACATACATAGATACAAAAATAGTCCATAATTGCTCATATATACACAAAACAAGCCAAAATTACTCCTATAAAATTTTGTATATCAAAACAATCTACTCACTTTGCATACTCACTTGCTTACATCAAAACAGTCCACAATGTTCATGTAAATGCAAAACCGTCTTGTTCTCATTTATATACACAATGCATGGTCAAAACAATCCTTAACATACATATATTCATATATACATTCATAGAACAGTCTTTAATACACACATTTTCACTTATATAACCACAAAACAGTCCACCAAAATTCACCATATGCAAAACAACCCTTATTACACTCATAAACATGTATATCATCAAAACAGTTCACTATGCATTCTTCTTCATGAAGAACAGTCCCCAAACTTATAAAACAATCCTTATATGCATTCATGAAGCATTTACCCCTATTTTAATTATTCAAAACAATTCACCATACATATATACACTTACAAAACAATCCGGTTTACATATGATTTCATTTAAACACTCAAAACAGTTCATGAAACTTTATTCCAAGGCAAAACAGTTATTTTATCAAAAACAGTCCCAAAATAGCTTAGTTACTAATAAAACAATCCCAATTATATTCTCAATCAATTCCATATTTTAATTACTCAAAACAACCCATATGCCTATAAAACAGCCCCCCTGTTATTTTTACTCATTAAGTCAGTCCTAAATTTTTCATAAACATTCAAAAACAGTCCCTACCATGATTACATCCATTAGAAATAGTCCAATGCTTACATTCCCACTTAAACATGTTCAAAACAGTCCATAAATATATGTATCACCACAAAGCAGCCCCTAATACTTGCACACATGTACCGAACAACCCTTAAACCATCAATTTAATCCCTAACCATCCTCAAATTGATAAAAACAGTCCCTAATCTAACTTTAATTCTATAAAAACAATTTCAAGAGTTCTCTAATCACATCAAGTTAAAAAAATAAACCAAACACATCATTTGTACACATCCTAGATTCACAACATGAATTAGTTTCCAATAAATCTATCAACAATGGGTTCAAGAGCAAATATCACATTTAAATTCTCAATTTAAATACAAGATAAAGGTGAAAAGGGAGAGTATATCACCTTCTTCCTTAAGCAAAAACAACAAAACTCAACGAATCATGCAAAATCAAAGCTTTAGTTCAAGCTTCCATGGCTATCCAAAGATTCTCTCTCTCTTTGATAATTCGGCTCCTTGGGGAAGATGGAGAATGATCTCTTCATCTTTCACCCCTTAGCTGAGTGTCTCAAGCATGCTCTCCTAAGGCTTAACATGTGTAGATGTCCCCAAAAATTCATTATGATTACATGCAATCCTTAAGTAATTCAAGACTTTCGATTTAGCCATTCAGAAATGGTTATCAAGCTTTAAACACTTCTTAATAGGTCCTTAATTAAATCAAATGGAAATGTAAAGGCTATCTTTAATCCAAATGAATTACAATCAAAGTAGTAAAATACTCCTAGGCCAAGGTTTAGGGTATGACAATTGTGCTTCTTATTTTCGTTGCAGCATTGTCTTCTCAACAGTTGCATGCAAAACATCAAATGTAGTGATAATTGTTGTAGCATTATTGTCATCTTCTTCTTCTTCTTTTCTCTCATCTTAGTTCGGTCCACAGGTGCCTTCTCTTGTTCTGATTCAACTTTGGCATCAGTAGCCTCCTCATATTCTAGTGAAATTCGAATGCACCCATAGTCTGGGCCCATTTATTATTACGTTGTGGCAGGGTTGCCTTGGAGAGTCATTTCCAATACTTTTTAATGTCAATCCGTATCCTTCAGTGAGTGACAATTCTGCCCAAAAAGAGTTAGGCTTGTATCTTGGAAGGCATAAATTCAATGTCCATCCGTATACTTTTAGTGTCTTTCTTTCATTTTCCTTTAAATTCCATGTGTACCCTCCACATTGGTACTATCTTGGAAGGCATAAATTCAATGTGAGCAACATTTTTTTTTAAATCCAACCATTTGATTACCTCATACTCATCGACTTCCATCATAGTTGAATGTAGCTTTCATTGTAGTGATATATGCTGCTCTAGCCAATTGTCGTAGCAATCCTCTGCTAAAATTTTGTGTAAATCAAGTGAAGGAATAATTCTCTAAAACTTTTCAAGCATCCAACCACTACTTTGTTCATGCCTTTCAAACATCTCCATCAGTAGAGATTTTGGTGCAACAATAATAATGGAGGGAAACACTAAGGATCGAGTATATTCTCTAAAATGATCACTCTTTCTTTTGATGACTTCAAATCTAGCATTGCTGGTTCCTCAAGAGATACATGCTTAGATTCCATTGACAAAGTACTGCCATCTTGTTGACCCAGCACGTAGTCATGAACTTGTCGTGGCAAAGGTGGATGTGAGGATTCTTCAGATTGCACCGACATTTTTGGTTGCATCCACATATTAGATTTGAGCACTTTAGGCAAAAAGTGTCAACTCTTGGAACATGTTTTGCTAGTACATCAACAAGCTCTTTAGATGTAATCTTTTCGTTATAATCCACTTCTCCACTTTCTTGAGTTGGTATATATGACTCTTTATCACTCAGAAGTGTGCCTTGCGGTCTAGGATTCCTTGTGGAAACAAGTTGTCCCAGTTGTGCTTCTAATACACAAATCAAGGAGGAATTTCCTTGAACAATTACTTCTGTCCGAGTGAAATGCTCTTACATAAAAAATGCAAGAGCTGCATAGGGATCAGATGTGGAAGTTGGGGTATATTATGGCTACATAGGTGCTTGAGCATGCAGATGTGGCAACTGAAGATATTGTGGCTACAACAGAGTTTGTTGTGACTGCAGCTGAGCCTGCTGATTGTACTGTGGCTACAATGAATTGTAATTCCCTTGTCTTAGATTATAAGCTTCGTGGGAGAAATTATTCCCATATTAGAATGTCCCAACAAATTAACCGAAATTCGGATTTCCTCAAGACTATTGATTGCGTGCAGCAACATTACATGAGTTTCCATACGAGTTGTTGCCTAAGAGTTGTGGACAGTCTTCAAAACTGTGGTTGTCACTGCAAATCTCACAGCTGAATGTAGGGACATCGACTCTTTGAGATACTCTAGACATTGTACCGACATCATGTCCAAACAAAAGTTGTTATAACAAACTTCCAGCTCATCGTCCTTTGATCTTATCCTTTTGCCAACATTACTTGATCTTATCTTTTTGATAGCTGTCAATGTGGCAAAAGTCCTAGACGCAATCCAAACAACGCTTATGTAGCGGCATCCCAATGCAGTGATAGTCATTGTTACAATTCTGGAAGAACTAATATAGCGACATTAGCAGCAAAAATGTGATAAATTCAAGGAGCTACTAAGTTAAGAATATGCAAATACAAAGATAAAAATACTAAAATGCATGCAAAAGATAACATGATAGGGACAAATTACTCAATAAATAAGGTGAAAACACATGTCTTTTAAAGTATAATCATTTGGTTAATGGATTTAGAGTTATTGGTTTAGTTTAGGGTTATTGGCTGGTGGATATTACTATAGTTTATATATAATTAATTGTTAAATTAAATTTATGATTATTTGTGTAAAATGATATTACTTTTTAGAGGTTATAGGTTTTTGTGACTAGTTTAGGATTTAAGGATGGAATTTAGGGTTTAAGAGTTTAGTTTTCTATTAATTCCCTACAAATCTTTATTTAACCAAAATTAATCTCTATTTATTTTTAATTTGTGTGATTTAGTCCAATATTTGTAATATGGTGATATCTTTATTCATTTTAGTCCCTAAAATTTTACTTTTAGTTGAAATTAACCATATTTATTTTTATTTTTTGTAATTTAGTCTAATAATTTTAATATAGTGATATTTTTGTTTATTTTAGTCCCTAAAATTATATTTTTATACAAAAATGATCCATATTTATTTTTATTTTTTGTAATCTACTCCAAACCCTATAAATTATATCATAAACTTCAAACCCTATAAACTTTTTGCACAAACCCTATAAATTATATCATAAACACTAAACCATGTAGTCTCTAGCATATGGCTAGAAGCATATAAGCTATAAGAATTATAAAACTAATGGTCAAATTTCGATTAAATTAACTTAAATTGGGAATCAATTGAATTATATTAAAACCTAAAAAGTTGAAATTCGAGACTTAAATGAAAAACATCTAAAGTCGGAAGGACTAAAAAAATTAACTGCTCTTAACCTAAAAGAACGCGCGTGTTCTTTCCCTCCAAATGGCAAATGCACCCGACACTCTTTCATTTTAATTAAAAACTAAATTCTAGTATCTTTTAGGTTAGAGATTAATTATTCTTTAGGTCCCGGGGCTTTTAAAAATTTTCATTTTAGTCCTAATATTAACTTTAAAGTTTTAGTTTAATTCAATTTAGTCACATCTGTGTGTGTATATATACATATCAAGATCCTAGCGGATATTTTTTGGGATCCTCAAAGTGATTTATAAGGGCACGGTTCGGGTATCCCTACGGTTCAAATATAGCAATTCCCTTCCCAGTCCCCACGATGATTTTTAGTCCCTAAAAATGTACTTTTAGCCAAAATTAACCCCCATTTATTCCTAATTTTTATAATTTAGTCTAATAATTTTAATATGGTGTTGTTTTTGTTCATTTTAGTCCCTAGGATTTAATTTTAGCCAAAATTGACCACTAATTATTTCTATTTTTAATTTAATCCAATATTTTTAATATGATGGTTCTTGTTGGTCCCTAAAATTTATTTTTATCCAAAATTGACCATATTTATTTCTAATTGTTGTAATTTAGTCCAAAACCTAATAATTTTATCATAAACTCTAAAACTTATAAATGATATCATAAACTCCAAACCCTATAAACTTTTGTTCACAAACCCTATAAATTATATCATAAAATTCACACCCTATAGATATAGCCTATGGTCATAAGCATATATGAAGCTACAACCTATATTATATATATATAAATTACAATATAATTATAATTAAACATAATTCATGAAAGTTGTAAAATAATTCTCCCAAAATGACCTGGCCTAAAGTCTATCTATAGTTTTGTACCAGACCTAACTGAACTTAATATGATACCTAGAATGACCCGACCTGAAGTATATCTATACATAGTAAGACCCAACTTGTTCACTCAAAATCGATATTATCCAACTTGAATTTTATATATCAAAGACGTGAATTGACTTGAAGTCCATTTAAACCCAAATTAATATGATAATTAGCTGATTCAGACCCAAACCATTTTGGCCTAAACTGATTCTTACCTGACCTGAGATTAACTCGACCCTGACCTTAACTAAGTCTAATTTAAAATCAAGTTGACAATGACCTAAACCCAAGTTGACCTAGCCCCGACTTGACTCGAGTTGAGCCATTAAATTGACCTAACATAACATGTACCTGATTTCACCTAACCTAAAACTCATATGATACTTGATTTCACATCACTGCATTTGACAGCCTATGGACGGGTTGGTAGAGATAAACCCAATTTTCAAGTACCAACCTTTATAGTCTTGTGATAGCTCAAGAGCATGTTTTCCCTAGATTTATAGATCTAATTGTTCCCACATCTATGTTTATTGCATCCATTTCTACATTTTCATGTCTATTTCTGTATTTTATTTAACTTAGTTTTAGTTTCTCTTATTTCACATATTTCTGCCTATTTTTTCGTGTTGTTGTTGTATTTCTAATGTCCCTGCAGAGGAAGTCTCACCACTACAGCCAGTTCGACACTGTATCTGCCAGCTGTCCAGTCAGCTAAAAGATAAGGACAACCTTGCTAGATGTATTGTTTGTTGTAACAAACTTTGTACGGCCTTGGGTCACACAAAACATCTGCAATACATGTGTCCTTTCTTGGGAAGCTTATAAAAAGATGAGTCCAGGAAGAGAGAGAGAATCACGCTATTTCTATTTTGATATCATCTTCAACCTTGGAGTTTTCTCTATCCTCCCATGCCAGATTAAGCTCATTTTTGGAGATCCAAGGTGAAAAGAGGCAAAATTATCCTAGGAGAAGAAGTATCAAGTGCTGATCGAGGAGAATACGTTGTTATCTTCTTAAACTCTTATTCAAGTAGATGTTTATTAGAGATTACATTTTTATTTCATACTTAGTCGACGATGGTTTAAACTTTTGAGCTTTATAAAATTGTTGAAGCTTGCTTTTCAGTTTATATATATTTCTCTTAGCTTTTTCTTAAGCTTTAATTGTTGGATCTGATTTATGTTTTGCATGAGAGTGTTAAACTAGTCACTAACATCGGCAGATGCAGGGACAAGTCAGGTTAACGAGTACTACAAAGAAAGTTGAACAAATACAGCGAGAGTTGATCCGCTCGTTCAAAGGGTTATAGTTCCAACTCATAACGAGAGTTTTTAGCTAATCTATGTCCTTACGTCAGCAGTTGAAGATTAATTAGAAGCTAGTACTCAATCTCACTTTCTATTTGCTAAATGAGCCATCGAACTTTCTCGAAGTGTACTTGATCTTTCTGATGAACTAAACCAAGGAGATATAGGATTTATTCTATATTTATCTACTCTTTAGGTATTTAGTTATTGCTACCACAATTGATCATTTAAACCCTATTTTATTCTTTTATTGCATTCACCATTGCACTTACAATTTTCGCTTTTACAGAATTACTTGTGGCCACATAATTCTTAAACCAAATGCATCATCCTCGTGGGATTGATATTCAAATAGGATTTCCCTATTTCTATTCTTGCATCGACAGTGTAGTTTGCACTTTTAGTGTGACAGTTTCACACCGATCAAGTTTTGGCACCTTTGTCGGGGATGTCGTAATTTGGTTTTTATGTTTCTGCTTGCAGTATTCGTTTTCTTTATTTAGTTTGAAATTATTTCTAATAGATTTATTTTTGTTATTTCCTTCTCTTTTTATTAAGTTTTGTAGGTGTTGTATGACCAGAAGTGCCCCCACACTACTATTTGTACTAGATCCAGAAATTGAGAGAATTTTTCGAAGAAGAACTAGAGAATATAATGGGGAATCCCTCAAGAAACTAAAAACCCACCACTGCACCTACTAGCTCAGAACATAATAATCTGTGAGGTTGTTGTTCCCCAATTGGATGATTTGCAACCGGGAGTTGTTAGACCTCCTATTTAGGCTGGGAATTTTGAGTTGAATTCGGTTATATTTCAAATGCTCAACTACAATGGGCAGTACGCGGGATTACCATATGAAGACGGTCGAGAGCATCTTCACTCTTTTCTTTTAATTCTTACTTCATTTAGCCAACAAGGCGTTCCTCATGATTCCTTATGGATGCAACTGTTTCTATATTCTTTGTAGGGTAGAACTCGCACATGGATCTGAAGACTCCTTGCCGACTCTATTACATCATGGAATGATCATGTAACACAAATTTTTATGAGCTTTTAGTCCACTAACAATGAACTCGTGCCTGAGGAATGATATTACAGCCTACTATCAGTTAGATAATGAGACTCTTCACGCTACTTGGGAACGATATAAGTTTTTTGTGACAATGTCCCAACCACGACATTCAACAGGAAAATCATATTGGAATTTTCTACAATGGGTTGAATGCAGCCATAAGACATCTTGTCTCGGGTTATCCAATGGTCCATTACTTGATTGTACAACGTTGTTGTTGGTGTGTTAGAGCAATTTGCTCAGAACGATTCTCAATCTCCTATCTCAAGGGTTGCATCATACAAAGCTACACCGAGAGTGTTTGAGCTTGATGATCTCTCTTCTCTAAAGGCTCGAATTTATACTTTGGAGAACAAAATCAAGAATATGGAGGGAGCAATTGAAGTTGATCCTATCCAGCTAGATGAACAAACTGCCACTCCTTCATTTTCTTGTGAGATTTGTGGCGAGAACTATAGCTATGACGATTACCCACACCATGTAGAAAATGCTAGTTATGTCAACAACATGCGAGGCAATAACATGGGTACACCTTACAACACAACTGATCGACAATCTTGGGGTAACTCTAATTTCGTGCAACATTCAGGAGCATTTTGCTCTGGGAATAATTCCTTTGAAGGGAATTCTAGTGTGTGCTAAGGAAACTTTAGTTATCCGCAACAATAGTTTACACCATAGACTCCATTGCAACCATAACAGAACAAGATTCAACCACACCTTGCTTCACAATCTCAACAATCACAATATGGTGCGCAATTACAATATGAAGCACCATCTCAAACACAGTCTCATATGAGTCATTATGTTCCATAAACTATCTATGATTTATTTTCTCTTCTTGAGGAAATGATGCGTGACCATTTGACTTGCACAGAGGCTATAGTGCAACGTCACTCTTCATCAATATGCACTTTGGAAGCTTAGTTGGGGCAGTTAGATATTGATATGAATTCTCGGCAGCCAAGAACACTTCCTAGCAATATTGAGAGTTAGTGAACAAGGGTAAAGAGCATTGCAAGGCTATTAAGCTTCGCAGTAGCAAACAAACTACTGCCTCGATGCAACCGGTTCCCATATCTACTAATGAAGGATGAGAGTCATCTAAACCTAATTATACAGTAGAGTATGGAGATGATGATGATGATCGCAAGATGGGTAATATTCTTCCAGTTATTACTTTGTTTCCATCACTTTTACAACCTACGTTATCGCTGCAATGTCCAGTGTCGGCGCAACAAGCAGATAATATGTCTCCCCTTTTTCCTCAGAGATTTAAGAACACTAAGTCTGATACTCAATTTGAATTCTTTCACAATGCTTTGAAATAGCTTACAGTGCAAATTCCTTTGATTGATGTCCTTACACAGATTCCTAATTATGCCAAGTTTATGAAGGATATATAGTCCAAGAAAAAGAAGCTCAGTGTAATAGAAATCATTACGCTCACTAAGGAGTGCAATACGTTAATATCTACCCCTGTACCGAGAAAGATAAAAGATCTAGGCAGCTTCATGATACCTTGTGTCAATGGAATATCACTTGGCAAGAGATTAAGTATTTTGGTTTTCAATTCATTAAATAATGCCAAGGATATGTCTTTTACGTGCAAGTATACATGGTTAGCAAGTAATAAACTAGTGTGTTGAGTGTTTTATCCGTAGGGATTGTCTAGGAATTAATTGTCACAATTAATACTTATGAAATAGAAAATAAAGGTGATGGAAGTTGATTGAGAGAATGAGTAAAATAAAAGAACTAAAGAAATTAAAATGATAAAGGAAGCTAAAGTAAAGATCCATGTAGATTGGCAAACAACTAGGGTAATGATGGTTGGAAGGCTTGGTAAGGGATGTTTGGATTTCACGCTAGCAAAGGCAGTAACTAATAACACTAAACTTTGGTTTTAATGCCAAGTAGATTTTTAAGTTAGTATTACCTTTGTCGATGACAATACCCTAAGTTAATTACTTTTAACACCTATATGTCTATAGGGAGTTTTCAAACAATTAACTTGGTTAAGGTTCAATCTTTTCTCCTAAGGGGCCGATTCACTTTAGGTGTAAGTTCATATACTTGAATATCTTTCGTCGAAGTTTCTCTCCTTAGTATTTGGCAATTAATCCTTATCTCCTATGTCTGTTAAGATATTAGGGGATAATGAGCATTCAATGCCAACTGTCATATGGAAATAAATATATGAAATGTAAGCACATGCGAAATAGACAATAATGTTAAAGCATGTAATTATTAAAAATTGAAAATACTAAGCATTCTTCGCAAGCACCCCTAGATAATTTAAAAGATTAGTTCATGGTTGGGGAAACCAACAACAAATCATCATTTTGATTCATCATCACAAAATTCAGAATTAAACCAAGAGATGTGAACAAAAGAAGGAGTTCTTTCAATGCAACCCTTCAATGGATCAAGAGCTCTTGGTGAAGTTGCACAGCTTACTTCTACCCTTCTCTTCTCCTCGCGGCTCCCGCTTCCCTTTTGCTCATGCTTGAATTCCTTTATATATGCATAGGTGAAGCCCTAATTAGGGTTAGGGTTGAGTCACGAATTTTTGGTGCTGCACTCTTTAGATGCGACATCCACAAGTTATAGTAACTAGGGCTGGCGTGGCTCTAACTTAGTATGTTTGTTCTGGGCATCATCCTTCATTCTTTTGCCAACCAAGCTTGGCAGTCTTCTCCATTCTTTTGCCAACCAAGCTTGGCATTCTCCTCACTGATTTTTCCAACCGCGCTCAGCATTTTCTTTTTGCGTCCACTTGCTCTAGTCCTTTCTAGTCCTGCACACCACGACAGAAAACACCCCTTCACTCTAGCAATAAAAACTATGCATTCCTCAACTCCTAGTTGCAAGCAAATGCATGAAACTATTGGCAAAATATACTAATATATATCTAAATTCAAGCAATATATGTATGGAAAATACATCTTTTGAGGAGTTAACACCCCCAAACTTAGCTCATTGCTTGTCCTCAAGTAATGCAAAATAAAAAAAATACAAATTAGAGTGCCTCGGAAAGATTTTCTGATTATAAACACAAGCTAGAAAGCAAGATCTGGTCCTAGTTTTGTTCTCAATTATCTCACAATAGCAATGCCAACAAAACTCAAAGCAATTGCAAGTGCAGAAATTTAACTCTTACCTAATATCATGAAGTGTGCATGAAGTGCGGGTGGTTTGCATCAAGTATCCATCAAATCCCTTAGTCAATTTTTACTTCCCAAACTCATAACATTACTTTTTTATTTACAAAGGGTTTCTTTCTTTTCTTTCTTTTGGCATTATTTTTAGGTTTGTGTCATAATGTTGTTTGGTGTGAGAAGTAAGAGGGAGCATACCATGAACCCCTACGTTAATCCAGACTACATCATTAAGCTAACCCATTACACTCATGCCCTAAATTTTTTGTTGGCTTGAAAACTAAGAGGGAGGGCAAACTCTAACTTAATATCATGAAGTGTGCATGAAGTGCAGGTGGTTTGCATCAAGTATCCATCAAATCCCTTAGTCAATTTTTACTTCCCAAACTCATAACATTATTATTTTTATTTACCAAGGGTTTGTTTCTTTTGGCATTATTTTTAGGTTTACATCATAATGTTGTTTGGCGTGAAAATTAAGAGGGAGCATACCATGAACCCTCATGTTAATCCAGACTACACCATTAAGCTAACCCATTATACTCATGCCCTACTAACTCTTAGAGAAAATGAGAGTAGCCTTAGGCTTCACTATCTCTTCAGCCACACTAAGTTGCTGAAATAGTTGGCACACCTTCATGAATTGCTTCAAGTGTTGCCTTGGGCCTCTGGTAGGTGATCCATCAAATTGACTGATTGGCTATAAAACATTATAGCAATAGTGCAAGCGTACATGGTCGATGCAAGTATAATTGATATGTTAATCTTATCGGATATTGATCCCACAAGAAAAATAGTTTTCTACCTATTGATGTCAATGTAAAAGTTCTGAAAGATAAAGGGAAATGTAAGTGTAGTTGTCGGTGAAAAGGAAATGGAAATGTAAAAGATTTCAGAGAGTGATGTGGGTGCGCAATAGCAACAGAATAGTAAAGGAAATAGATATTCTATAAAAATACTGGATTCCCTCAGTGTAACTCAACAGGTTACAAGGTTAAAACATGAGATGATTATAAAGCAAGATAAATCAAACTTATCCTACTATCTTTCCTTCAATTTTCAGCTAATGACTTAAACAAACAAATCTACCACAACTTTATTTGCTGGGAGATATTGCGTATCCTCGAACGAGTGGACAAACTTTTATTGTGTCCCCACCCAACTTTCGTTGTGATGCTCATTAACTTGAACTGTTACTGCATCTCTCATTGTTAGTAGCTGCAAATAACACTTTCTTGCAAAATAACATTCAAGCCCAAAGGTTGAAACAAGAAAGAAAGCTTCATAAAATAAGTTGAAGTTCACAATCCAAAATACCTCACATTTTTTAGGAAAGAAAACAATAATCATTATTTAAAATAATTACAAAAGAACATGAAAATCACACGAAAACCTCTATTTCTAGTTAAGTCGGCATGATCCATAGGTTCCCCTTGCAAAACGCATTCGAATCCTCTTTTTCACTTAGAGATCTGCCTCATTGCCACCTTGGTTCACCAGAAAAGGAGCTCAAGTTGCCACGGGAGAAGCTTCAAAGGAAGGAGAAAAAGATTTTCTCTAAAGATGATGATCTAAGCCACCCTTTTTAGGTAAGAATATATGTATATATATCCTTTTCATCTTCCAATTGCGTGTTTACAGGTGTCCTTTATAGATTTGCAGGTATGAATTTCATGCATGAAAGCTGTATTAATGGACACCTCATCGTCATTTTGATCTTATCTTGATAGTTTTCATTACTGTGACAATTCTAGACGCAATTCGGTGATAATCCTATTTCGTTGTGACAACATCCAGTCATGCAACAACTGTTGTAATGCCCCAAAACCCAGCTTAGACATATCATTCTAATTCGAATGCTATAAAAATTGTTTGGATTTTTCTTTTAATGAATCAAATATGTGAGCTAGGACCAAAATTGAAGCACTAAAAATGTGAGTAGCCAAATAGAGAAATGACTAAACTAAATATTAGAAAAAAGGATTGCATGGTAAAGAAAATTTTCAAGTATGCTTGTACACATGGCAAGCATTGATGTGGACATGAGACAAGGGTCTCGGCCACATGGGGAGACAACCTTATGTTGTCTTCTTTATCCCCAAAGGACTGAAACCTCAAACTTGAGAGGAAGATGAGCTTGTTGCCATGGAATTGTGAAGATCTGAGCCTAGGTTGTTCCAATTCTTGAGTCTTGGTCGATATTGCTAAGGGAGAGGGTAAGTATGCTTGCCCCTCATCTTGTTTTAGAGCCTGAATTGAGATTTATGTATGAATCTCCCATGCATTCTAGTGTTAGTATTTGGTTAGAGAGAGATAAACTCATGATAAGAATATTCCCTTGAACATTTGAATAAATCATGCATCAAGAGTGAGTCATGTGTGTGTAAGTTGCTAAATTGTTGTTCAATCATATGGAATTTTGAACATATATATATATAATCTTAGGTGAAGGGCCATTCGAATATTGTAATTGGAAAATTATTATGCAATTGTGATCTTGTGTCATAGCTAAGGCGTTACATTGACTAATGTTGGACTCTATTATTGTTTTGATACTTGGAAAAGTTCAAACTGGAAACAAAATAAATGCCCCCTATTTTGCCCTATTCTTTTGATGATTTAAACTCCCCAAACGTTTGATTACATGTAGCAATAGTGGTAACACTCAGAGTTAGGGTCATGCTGTTATTTAACACTTGAAAGTTTAGTGAAAAGGATCGATCTTGGATTGAATTAACTTGAGTGGACTGTTGTCTTGTGAAATTTAATGTAAGGATTAATTAGTCGACCTAATTTATTCAAAACATTGAATAACTATATTGGAA
Source organism: Hibiscus mutabilis (assembly GCA_019671005.1). NCBI lineage: Eukaryota > Viridiplantae > Streptophyta > Magnoliopsida > Malvales > Malvaceae > Hibiscus > Hibiscus mutabilis. The sequence continues at coordinate 54,763,978 of CM033714.1, read as the reverse complement.
TACTGATCAGATATTGATTACATGGTTATTAGTACTTAAATGAAAGTGTTGGACAGCTTTGGGGCTGTTTTATAAACTCAATTAATGGTCATCTTGCATTTTGAAGGAAGACCGTTGTGTCAACCTAGGGGACTGTTTTGAATTTATATAAAATCATAGTGGACTATTTGATGCACATATATGAAAACATGCATTTGGACTGCTCTGAACATATACAAATACACAGTGGACTGTTATATATATATATATATATGTGTGTGTGTGTGTGTGTGTGTAAATATGTGTTTTTGTGCTGTTTAAGGACTATTTTTATATGAATATTGACATATATTGAGACTAGTCTAAATGTGATTCTAATATGTAGTTGTATCCTTGTTATACTTAGACCAAGAAGGAATTGAAGAAGTAAGGACTAAGGTAGATCTAGTTGTAGAAAAGCAAAAGGGAATTGTGATTCGGGAGTAAATGTAGCCCGGATCAAACAATAAGTGTAGTTTAAAGTCTCAGGATAGGCTTATAACCTACCCAAGCACACTTAATTATTTTAAATATATTGTTTTGTCATTAAGTTAAGCTATGTGTAGACTCTGTAGAAGATGTGTAAAGTGAATGGGGCAAAAGGGGCAAAATGTATGTATTAGTAAAACAGTGCCAAGATGAGTCTTTTGCGTGCAAGTATACATGGTCTGCAAGTAATACAATAGTTAAGCTGAGTATCGATCCCATAGAGATTGACTTGGAATTCGATTGTTTGATTGTTACTTGCCTTGGAAGAAAAGACGTTTGTTTTGAAGGTTTGTTTTGGGAATACTTAAAAAGAAAAGAAATAAAAGTGAAGTAAAAACCTTGGCAATGAAGGTCTTTTAATGAGTGATGAGCGTTGCCAGGGAATGCCTAGTTTCTACGCTTTCATGTTGTGCCAGCCTTTAATGTCAACCTATCTTGGCATTGTTTTCCGAGCAGATTCAAAATTAGCAAAGCCTCTCTTGATGGTCATTGCACTAAGTCGATCATATAAAAACCCCTATATCTCTATAGTGCATGTTTTTAAATAAACCGATTTGAGTAAGAACCAATCTATACTCCTACGGGGTAGATATCACTTCCGAAGTAAGTTCATCTACTTGAACGACTTCTCTCGAAGCTTCTCTCCTTAGTATTCAACAACTCAATCGTTGCCACCCCAAGTCTGTTAAGATATTGAGGAGCAATAAGCCAACAGGGCCATATCTCGCTTGGCTGAGTATTTAGAAAAAATTCAAGTATGCCAAATAGAAAAACTTTGCCAAAACAGATTTATCATTAAAGAAACTAAAGCATAAATTCAACGTTTAAACCAAACATCCCCCCAACCAACTTCAGAAAATTAGTTCATGGTTGGGGTTTCCATCCAAAAACCAAAATCATTTAACATCATCAAATAAAAACCAAATAAACTAAAAGAGTGTAAGAAGGCAGCCTTTTCTCAATTTGATCTCCAATGTGCCGCCTCTTATGTGCTTTCTTGATATCCTTTATATAGGCATGATTGGGAAACCCTAGGACAAGCCTTAGGGTTTGAATTTGGGCGGGTTAAGGCTTGTAATCATCTTAGCCGCACTTTGCATCCTAGGGCTGACATCATGTTGACTAGGGTTGACATCATCTTGACTAGGGATGATGTCATCTTGACTAGGGCCGACGTCATATTGACTAGGGCTGACGTCATTAGTCGTTGATATTTCACTAGCCGACTAGCTTGCCATCCAATTTTTTCGCCATCCTATTTTTTCAGAGCTTGATCAAGTGCTATTTTTCCACAGTCTGATCTAGTCCTATTTTTTTGGACAAGTATTGCTAAGGGTCCTTGGCATGGCATCAAGTTCACGTCTCTACTAAGGGGTGCTTGTCATTGTTTGGTCCATCTATGCCAAATGACTCAGCATTCTCTCTGGCATTCTTTACTATGCTGCATTCCTTTGCCAAATCCTATGCCAAACCTGCAAAATAGCCACAAAACGACCCTTCCACTGGCATAGATAGAATACTAAACTCCTTATGCAAATGCATGATTCTAATAATATAATAGAACTAAATGTACCTAAACACAAGCAAAAGCATTGTAAAATTGGTATTAGAAATAGTACTTTTAGAGAGGTAACACACCCCAAACCTAACTCATTGCTTGTCAACAAGTAATGCAAATAAAGAAAATTAAAAATTGTGAAAAAGTTACCTCGACAAAATTTTGATTGGAATGCCAACATGGGATGGCAAGCATAATTTGGCTCTATTTCTGTCCTCAGTATCTTAGTGCAGTAATGCCAAGCAGGTAGTAATTCAAGTGCAGTAATATAACTCTAGTCTAAGTTCATGAAGAGTGCATAATGTGTAGGCAATATGCATCCAGTATCCTTTCACTCCCTTAGCTAATTTTACTATCTAAACTCATATCTTTATATATATATTGCTTGCCAAGGGTTTTGTTGGAATTAATTTAAGCTTGCTTCGTGGCATTGTTTAGCGTGAGTGATAAGAGAGAGCATACCATGAATCCCCACCTTAATCCAGACATCACTGGGATTTCTCTTCAACTCATACCCTAGGGTTTTGGACTTGAGAACTAAGAGGGAGCAAACCACGAAGCCCCAAGTAACTTATTATCCCTAGGTAGAGGAGAGTTATATATTTTTATTTTATTGCCTTGGCAGAGCATTGCTGCCTTATTTGTTTCATTTTACCCTAGCATCATTTTTTCATTTTTTTCAACCTGAGCATAGTTTCAAATAGTCTAAGTTTGGTAGGGAACTGGATACATATCACGTGTTAAGTGTAAATTCAATTCCCTAAGCTAGAGATCAATTGCCAAGCTAACCTGGCATACTACTCTGCTGGCATGGCATGACAACTAAAGATTAAATTTCCTCATCAGGCAAAAACCTAGATCAAATTAAACTTGCCTAACAAATGTTATCATTCTTCAAAATTAATCCGAGGCAATTTTTTTTCTTTTTTAGTGATTCAGGATGTATCTATTCTAAATGACCTAAAATGGCATGGCAACAAAAATTAAACATGAAATGCATGGCATAAATGTGAGGAAACGCACACTCCCAAATCTAATATATGCATTATCCTCAATGCATGAAACAACACATATAAACAAAATTAAAACAAAAAAAATAAAATTCATGATCATGTGAATGCAATGTAATAGAATGCAAATGAGTTTAAGAAGAGGAGGACTCCCCCTCAGAGACTTCTTCTCGTGTGACTCGAGTCTTTCTTGTCACAAATGTCCCATGATCAGGGGCCATTCGTTTCCTTCTTTTCATGCCTGATAATGTAGTAAGCAATGATCTTGGCAATAGTTTTGGCAAATTTCCTGACAAAAATTCTGGCATTGTTCCTGGCAGTAACTCTACACACACTTAAAGGAAATTGTTCAACGCAGTAAATGAATAAAAATGAAAATTAACATAAAGAAAAACAAATAAAAATCCTAAATCCTAAAACAAATAAAAACAACTATCCTAATATTTACAAAAAGTTCAAACCTGATGATGGTTTCACGTTACCTCTGCCAAGAGGATCACCTTCTTGGAATTGTTCTGATCACCTTCCATGTAATACTTTAGACGTTGGCCATTCACCTTAAAAATTTCTCATGTCTTCAAGTTCTTAATGTCCACAGCTCTATAGGCGCAGGGTTTTACAACTTCATAAGGACTCGTCCATCTCGATTTGAGTTTAACTGGAAACAGCTTAAGGCGTGAATTAAACAATAGAACACGTTGGCCTACCTCAAAATGTCTTAGCATTATCCTACTACCATGCCAGAGTTTTGTTTTCTCGTAAATCCTGGAATTCTCATAGGCTTGTGTCTTGAATTCCTCCAACTCATTGAGGTCAAGCAACCTCTTTTCTCCAGCAACTCTCTATGCCATATCAAGTGTTTTGATAGCCCAAAAGGCTTTATGTTCAAGCTCTACTGGCAGGTGGCATGGTTTTTCCAAAACAAGTCTAAATGGTGAGGTTCCTAAAGAAGTTTTAAACGCGGTTCTATAAGAAATTAAGGACTCATCTAGTCTCAGGGACCAGTCTTTCCTTGATGTATTTATAGTCTTCTCTAGAATGTTCTTAATCTCCTTGTTTGAAATCTCAACTTGCCCGTTTGTCTGTGGATGGTATGCTGTGGCAATTATGTGTTGTATACTATATCTACACAAAGCTTTAAAGATTAGATTAAATTTAAAATGGGTGCCCTCATCATGAATATTCGCTCTAGGAGTGCCAAACCTAGTAAAAATGTGTTTGTGCAAAAATTTGGCAATCTTGGCATCTTTGTTAGCAAAGCAACAGCTTTAACCCATTTTGAAACATAGTCAACAGCCACAAGGATGTATAGGTTACCAAATGATAGAGGAAATGGACCCATGAAGTCTATCCCCTATACATCAAACAAATCCACTAGCATAATGTTGTAGAACGGCAATTGATGTCTGCCAGAAATGTTTCTTGTCCGTTGGCATTAGTCACATGCCTTGGCAAAGTTATGGGCATCTTTGTATAGTGTGGGCCAAAAGAATCCTGACTGCAGCACCTTGGCAACAGCCTTCATCCCAGCAAAGTGACCTCCATATGGTGCAGCTTGGCACAAATGCAATATGTTATGTTGTTCATCCTCAGGCACACACCGGTGGATCACTTGGTCGGCACATTGTTTGAACAATATTGGCTCATCCCAATAGTATTGCCTAACTTCTCACAAGAATCTTTTTTTGGCATTGTATGCCAAGTCTGGAGGAAGAATGTTGCTCACCAGGTAGTTGACAATGTCAACGTACCATGGCATAGCATTAACTGCAAGCAAGTATTCGTCAGGAAATTCATCTCTAATAACTTTATCCTTACCATCTTCAATGGGATGCTCTAAACGTGAAAGGTGGTCAGCTACTAAGTTTTCGTTACCTTTTGTGTCTCTGATCTCTAGGTCAAATTCTTGAAGTAAGAGCGTCCATCGGATTAATCTAGGCTTGGCATCCTTGTTTGCCAAGAGATACTTCAATGTCGAATGATCTGTATAAACCACAAGCTTGTTACCAATTAAATAACATTTAAATTTATCACAAGCAAATACAATCGCAAGAAATTCTTTTTCGGTTGTAGAGTAATTAAGTTGTGCTTCATTCAAGGTTCTGCTGGCATAGTAGATGGCATGGAAAACCTTGCCTTGCTGGTGTCCCAAAGCTGCTCTAACGACATAGTCGCCGGCATTATACATGAGCTCAAAAGGCTTACTCCAATTCGGTACTATGACTATGAACTCAAAAGGCTCTTTAAGTTCTTGAAATGCTTTCAAACAAGAATCATCAAATGAAAAAGTGGCATTATGTTCCAACAACAAGCATAAAGGTTTAGCAATTTTTGAAAAATCTTTAATAAACCGCCGATAAAAATTGGCATGACCTAAAAAACTCCTTATACCTTTAACACTTGTTGGAGGCGTCAATTGCTTGATTACCTCCACTTTTGCTCGGTCGACTTCTAATCCTCTTTCGGTTGCCTTGTACCCGAGAACAATGCCTTCTTTCACCATGAAGTGACATTTTTCCCAATTCAGCACTAGGTTCGTCTAAATGCATCTCTTTATGACTTGCTCCAAACTATGAATGCATTCCTCAAATGTTTTGCCAAACACTAAGAAATTATCCATGAATACTTCCATATTATGCTCTATCATATCGGAAAAAATGGATATCATGCAACGTTGGAACGTTGCCGGCTCATTATAAAGGCCAAATGGCATCCTTCTAAAAGCAAACATCCCGTAAGGGCACGTGAACGTGGTCTTCTCTTGATCATCGGGGGCAATGGAAATTTGATTATAACCTGAATAACCATCCAAAAAATAATAGAAAGCTTTACCTGCCAACATGTTTAACATTTGATCGATGAAAGGCAATGGGAAGTGGTCTTTCCTTGTGGCACTGTTCAGCCTTTTATAATCCATGCACACTCTCCATCCGATGATTTTCCTAGAGGGAATCAATTCAGCTTCATTGTTTTGTTTAGCACTTTTCTTTAGCACGCATTGCATTGGGCTAACCCATGAGCTATCAAAAATGGGATAAATGATCTCGACATCAAGCCATTTTATGATATCTTTCTTAACTACCTCTTTCATGATCGGGTTTATCCTTCTTTAGCCTTTAATGGTCCTGCCATTTTACTCATCCAAAATGATTTTGTGCATGCAAATGGTTGGGTTAACACCTCGGATATCTACCAAGGTCCAACCCAACGCTTGCTTATAATTTCTTAATGTTGCCAGCAATCTTTCCTCCTAATCATTAGTGAAATCAGTGGCAACGATCTCTGGCAAAGTTGAGTGTTTACCTAAGTAAGCATACTTCAAGTGATTTGGCAGTGGCTTTACCTCTAACTCTGGTGGTTCCTCAATTGATGGTTTAGGTTCTTTTATCTCTCTACCAGCCAACTGTAGAGGCTCAAAATAACTTACATCTTCAGCCTCTAAGGCTGATTCCTCATGTTCTTCAAATAGTTCAGCTATGCCATCAAGCATGCTGGCATCAAATTTTGTATCCTGACATAACTATGTCATGTCCACAGTATAAATGAACTCCATTATCTCCTCGGCTTGACATTCATCAGGTTCATCTGTACATTTCAAAGATTGAAACACATTAAAAGTAACATGTTGATCATTCATACACATTGTTAGTTCCCCTTTATGAACATCAATAAGAGCCCTACCCGTGGCAAGGAATGGCCTGCCTAAAATGATCATAACATTAACATCGGCCTCATAATCCAAAATGATAAAATCAGCTGGAAAGATAAATTTGTCTACCTTCACCAACACATCCTCAATCTTACCATTGGGATGTGCATAGGATCGGTCTGCCAGCTGGAGTGTCACGGTGGTAGGTCTTGCTTCTATGCCAAGCTTCCTGAAAACTAACATTGGCATCAAGTTGATGTTGGCTCCCAAGTCACACAATGCCTTGCCCATAAATTTGTTGCCAATTGTGCAGGGGATAGTGAAACTTCCCGGATCTTTCAGCTTTGGTGGTAATCGGTTTAGGATCATGGCACTACATCCCTCAGTGAGAGCGACAGTTTCAAAGTCTCCCAACTTTCTCTTTTTGGACAGAATGTCCTTCATGAATTTTACATAGTTGGGCATTTGCTTAAGGGCTTCTACCAATGGAATTTTAATTTGCAAGTGCTTAAGAACTTCCAAGAAGCTCTTAAATTGCTAGTCCTATTTGTGCTTTTGAAGTCTTGTTGGAAATGGTGGCGGTGGATAAACATATGCTGGCGCTGCCGGCTTTGTCGAGGCAGTGTTGGCATCTATTTCAGCATCAGTATGCTGTTTAGCCTCAGTCTATTTGTCATCAATGTTGGCATCATGTTTGGCATCATTGTTGGCATCGATTCTAGCACCAGTACTGGCATCATCTGTTTTAATTTCCTCTTATTTGCTTCTCTAGTCTTGTCTGTCGGCACTAGCTTTTTACTTTGGCAGTTAACTGGCTACGTGGTAGTCATCTCTGCCTCGCACTGCTTACCACTTCGAAGGGTTATGGCCTTGCATTGCTCATTGTCTTTGTGCTGAGCATCTTCGGTGTCACTTGGCAAGGCTCATTGGGGTTGATTGTTTAATGCATTGGCAAGTTGTCCAATTTGAATTTCCAAGTTTCTTATTGTTGCTGCCAAACTCTAGACTGTGACATTATTCTTTTCCATGTAATCATTGGGAGGACCTCCTTGGTTGAATCCCTGCCCTTGCTGGTAATTGTTTTGAGCTCTCTGTGGCACAACATTTTGATAAAATGCTGGCATGACATTGTTATTCTACCTCTGGGCATTATGGCGTTGTTCATTGTGCTGGTTACCTCCTTGATTTCTCCAAGCTAAGTTAGGGTGTTATTTCCAACCTGTATTATAAGTATCGAGTTAGGATTATAGTAACGATTAGTATTGCCAAAAAAATTTACCGATTCAGGATTGGCAGGGAATTATTCTACATGATGATTCTCTCCACAGGTTGTACTGAAGGGGTCTAATGCTTTAACTTCTTAGGACTCATTGTTCTTTTGCAACGATCTCGACAAGATGGTAAGGTTGGAAATCTCAGCATGAATGGATGTTAGTTCATCAACCTTCAATTTCCCACTGGCTTTGGATTCGGTATTGAGTCTGGCAATAGGATATTCAAAGTCATTAATTGCAATTCTCTCACGAATATCAACAGCCTCTGAATACTTATTGTCTAGCAACGAACCGACTGCTGAAGCATCAACAACAGTACTTGTTTGTGCATTCAATCTGTTGTAAAAGGTTTGAATTTGGGTCCAATTTGGGAATTCGTGCATAAGACACTGTTAAGTGTTTAAAAGTACTATTTTATTCATCTTTTTTACTTATATTATTGCTAGACTTAGGCTCATATTAGTTGCATTATTATCCATTCATGCATGTTTACATTGTTTCCTTGGTGGTCAAGCTTGATTTCATATTTTGCTTAATTTTGTGGAAAAAGGGTGTTGCCGGTAGTTGTTTTTGTGTGTACAGAATTAGTTGCCAAAGCAAGGCTGGAACTAGTTGCCAGTACAAGAAGGATATGCCGAACTAGTTGCTAGGGTAGTATAAGAAGAATATGCCGAGCTAGTTGTCAGGGCAATTGTCGACAAGAATGGATGAGATAATGTGGCAGCCGAAATTGATGACTGGATATACCCAACATGAAAAGGTCAAAGAAAGATTAAATCCCAAGAAGATAGGAGAAGATCTAGCAGGAATTTAAATATAATAAAGAATTATATTCTTTAAAAGTATTTAATTCCAACTTGACTTCCTCCATAAGAAAGACTTTGACATAGCCATCTCCTATTTAAAGGACTCATAGCCGTCAACCTAGGGGGCGATAGAGAGGAGAAGGCGATTAGGGGGAGAGAAATCGACAAGAGGCTTCAACATCTTCATCTTTTTCTTTCTTGTTCGATTAGGTTTATGTTAGGAGAACTTTATTTTGTGTTTCTTTTGAACCTAGCCATGAACTAAATCTATTTGGCTAGGGTTATTGTGTTTTGTGGTTGTGAGAAACGGTTGGATTTTGTTTAGGTAATAAAGTTTGTACTTTCAATCAAGGTTTACTCATTCTTGGTTTTTATTCTTGTTGTGAGTGAATTGGGAGAGGATCTCGTAAATCTATCTATTTATCTAATATTGGGAGAGTTAGATTCAAGAAACGAATGAGTATGGTCTTTCTTCAATCTATCGATGGTGAAGACTAATCCGGCTTAGGAATAAGTTTAGGATTTCAACGGCTAAGAGGAGCGCAAGATTGGTTGTTGTTCACCTTTGATTCACGCAAGGATGTATTATCAAGGCATGCACAATTAGCTAGAGTTTCTACTTAGGGACAAGAAGAAACCATTGAAGAACGCTATGCCAAACCTTGAAGTTTGCTGCCCAGCCGGCCAACAATTTCCTAGTCAGTTGCCCAGGTAACTGTTCTACTAGTTGCCAAGGCAACCTATCTGTGCCAGTTGCCACAGCAACTGAGTTGCCATTGCACTCTTTTACCAAGACGGTCCATTCGACTATCACTCCTGAACTCACGATAACCTGACCTACTCTCTCTCATTTGATTACATCTTCTTTTATTTTAATGCTCTCTAGTTCAGTTGTTAGTTAGAACTCCTACAATCACCTACTTGTGTTTTTACTTTTACAGTGCACGAGATTAAATTCTTGAAGTGGCTCCAATCCCTGTGGATATGATATCTTTTATACTATAACTTGCAACGTGTACACTTGCACAATTGTGGAGCACTCAATACGCGCAACAAGTTTTTGGCGCCGTTGCCGGTGATTGGCAGTAGCGACCTTGTTTTATTTTTCTTGCACTTTTTATTTTTATTGTTTAAAATTTGAAGGGTTAACAAACTTTGGTTTTGATTGGTATATGACCAGGGCGAGACCGACTACATCAGAATATCCCTTTGATCCAGAAATCGAACGTACCTTGCAAAGACTCAGATGAAGGTTAAGAGTAGCAATGGCTAATCAAAATGGCAATTTGAATGCGACAATCAGGATGTTCTAGCAGGAGGTGGAGTGATTCTTGCACGAAACAGAACTGTTTGAGACTATCTAGAGGAAGATCTTGAAGGACTTAATCCAGGAGTTGTCACACCTGAAATTGAAGCCGATCACTTTGAGTTGAAACCGGTGATGTTCAATATGATCAACACAATTGGTCAATTCGGCGGCTCAGCGATTGAAGATGCACAACAAAATTATAAATCTTTCCTCGAGATTTGCAATTCATTCAAAATACAAGGAGTCACCCCAGATGTTTTACGACTAAGATTATTCCCTTATTCACTAAGGGATAGGGCAAAAGCATGGTTGAATAGTATTTTGGCCAGATCAATAGGATCTTGGACCGGTCTATGTCGTGATTTCCTTGCTCAGTTTAATCCTACAAATTTTACTGATAAGCTTCGTAACAAAATTACTTCTTTTCGGCAAGCAGATGATGAATCCATGTACGAGGCTTGGGAACGATATAGAGAACTTCTACAAAAATGTCCCCTACACGGATTCCCAGTATGGGCACAAGTGATGATGTTTTACAATGCTATGAATACACCAACAAGGTTGATGCGAGATCCTCGGCAAACAGCATACTCCTTGACAAGTCACCGGAAGAAGAGATGCAAATTCTAAACAGGCTCTCCAAGAATGATTATTAGTTCCCAACTACAAGAAGAGGAGGAATTAGACACCAAGCCACAATACATGAACTGGAATCATCAGACTCAATTTCGGCACAATTGGCCACTCTAACCAAGATGGTCCAGAACATGCAGAAAAAATAACACACAGGAGGTCAAGGTAGTAGATTCCTTTTGTGAGTTATGTGGTGGTAACCATGACTCTTCTGAATGTACGCAGAACCCAGAATCTAGCTTCTACGTGAGGAATTACAATCGGAGCAAAAATGTGATGCCCAACACATACAATCTAGCCTAGAAGAAGCTCCCGAATTTTTCATGGAGTAATCCCAACAACGCTCTGAACCAGAACAATCAGAATGCACAAGCGTCGAGATTCCAGCAGAATATGCCACGACAATAGTTGTCGCAGCATCAATCGACAACATCTAGTTCTTTGGAAAATTTTCTCAATGCTTTCATGTTAAAAACTGAATCTTATATGGCTGAGAATAGTAACTTCATGAAAAGAACTGATGCTTTTATTAATAGGACTAAGATGAGATTACAAAACTAAGAGGCTACCCTCAAATCATTGGAAACTCAAGTCAGACAATTTGCTCAAAACCTGAATACTAGACCGTAAGGAGGTTTACCCAGGGATACTGAAGTCGCAAGAGGAACTGGCCACGAGCAATGTAAGACGATCACCACTAGAAGTGGCCAACAACTTAAAGAGGCTCAAGCTCGCTCATCAAACAAAACTCCACAAAAAGAACAAGATGAATTCAGTGGCAAAACCTCAGATGCTGAACCAGGGAATGCCACAGCAACCCCATATGAACATGCCGCGACAACCAACGATAAGCATGCCATGGCAACTCCAGTTGACGATGCCTCGACAACTCTAGTTGCCCCGACAATGCCGTCAACCAGGTTCCAAACCAATGAAAGGATCAAAGATATCCGACTTCCACCACCATTCCCACAAAGGTTGAAGCGACAAAAGCAAGAATACCAATTCAAGAAGTTTCTTGATATCCTAAAGCAAGTCCACATCAACTTGCAGTTGGTTGAGGCAATTGAACAAATGCCGAACTATGCCAAGTTTCTTAAAGACATTGTGTCCAAAAGAACAAGGCTATAAGAGTTTGAAATAGTTGCCGCAACAGAGGGATGCATGGCCATGTTACACAATCGAATGCCACCCAAGTTGAAAGATCCTGAAAGTTTCACAATACCCTAGTCCATCGGAAACCACTATGTCGGGAAAGCATTATGTGACCTTGGAGCAAGTATAAACTTGATGCCTAAATCGGATTTCCAAAAACTAGGAATCGGGAAGGCAAGACCTACAACAGTTATGCTACAGCTAGCCAAAAGATCCTATGTGCAGCCAGATGGAAAAATCGAAGACATACTGGTAAAAGTTGATAAATTTATTTTTCTCGCTGACTTTATTGTTTTGGATTGTAAAGCAGATGAGCATGCACCTATCATTCTTGGGAGAACCTTGATCGATGTTGAAAAGGGAGAGCTCACAATGAGGGTGAATGACCAGCAAGTTAAACTTAATGTGTTCCAAACACTAAAGCATGCCGATGATCCAAAAGAATGCTAAATTCTTCATGCCATGACAGAGTTTGACTTCGACAAGGAAATTAGTTGCCTTGACAACTACATTGCCGATCTAGAGGAACTTGAGGAGTATGAAGAACCGATCGATGGGGAACAATAAGAAGAGGCAAATAGGTTAGTCAATCGACCAGGTACATACTTTGAACCACTAGATTACTCAAGTAAGGAAGGTAAACTCGGAAAACCCTCTACTGAACAACCGTCGATTCTCAATTTGAAACAATTGCCAGGGCAACTAAAATATGCTTACCTGGGAACTGATAATTCACTTCCCGTAATTATTTCCTCTAAGTTACAGCTTGAGCAGGAAAAGAAGCTGATCGACATGTTGATGCTACACAAGAAGGCGATAGGGTGGACAATTGCCGACTTGAAAGGAATTAGTCCGACAGTGTGCATGCATAAGATTTTGCTGGAAGATGGATCACAAACATTGGATTAAGGCCTAGAGGAGACTGAATCATGCCATGAAAGGGGTTGTAATGAAAGAAATCATCAAGTGGCTTGACGTCGGCATAATATACCCTATATCTGATGGTGCATGGGTAAGTCCGGTACAATGTGTACCAAAAAAGGGAGGTATAATGGTGGTAAGTAATGAAAACAATGAACTTATCCCAACCAGGATTGTGACTGGATGAAGGGTTTGCATGGATTACCGAAAGTTAAACAAGGCCACTAGGAAAGATCACTTTCCCTTACCCTTTATTGATCAAATGCTTGATCGTCTTGCAGGTAAGCCCTTTTATTATTTTCTTGATGGTTATTCAGGTTACAATCAAATTGCCATAGCACTAGAAGATCAAGAAAAGACCACCTTCACATGCCCATATGGTACTTATGCCTTTCGAATGATGTCGTTCGGATTATGCAATGCCCCAATAACCTTCCAAAGATGCATAATGGCACTCTTTTCAGACAAGGTCGAAGACTTTCTTGAAATCTTCATGGAAAATTTTTTCGTATTTGGTAATGACTTCGACAGTTGCCTCGGTAATTTGTAGAAGGTGTTAGCAAGATGTGAAGAATTTGATCTAGTCCTTAATTGGGAGAATTGCCATTTTATGGTAGACGAAGGAATCATGCTCGACCACAAGATTTCATCCAAGGGAATCGAAGTAGACAAAGCCAAGGTGGACGTGACCGAAAGATTACCCCCACCAAGTTCGGTCAAAGGTATCCGAAGCTTTTTTAGACATGCAAGTTTTTATAGGAGGTTCATTCATAATTTTTCCAAAATCACTAAACCCTTGTGCAATTTGCTTGAATAGGACAAAGCTTTCAACTTTGATGAATCTTGCGCCCAAGCATTTGAAACCCTTAAGGAAAAGCTTGCCTCAGCCCTATTGTCGTTCCACCCGATTGGACACTACCTTTTGAGCTCATGTGCGATGCAAGTGATTTTACGGTAGGAGCAGTCCTAGGCCAACGCACAAGTAAGATTTTTCATGTGATATACTACGCTAGTAAAACTCTTAATAGTGCTCAAGTGAATTACACAACAACGGAGAAAGAGTTACTAGCCATAGTTTTTGCATTTGATAAGTTTCGATCCTATTTGATTGGTACAAAGGTAATTGTCCATACAGACCATTCAACAATTAAGTAACTATTTTCTAAAAAGGATGCCAAACCTCGTTTGATTTGTTGGATATTGCTTTTACAAGAGTTTGACATTGAAATAAGGACATGAAAGGAACAAAGAATCAAGTTGCCGATCACTTGTCACACTTAGAATGCAATAGAGACGAGGACGCGAATATAGAGATATGCGATGCATTCCTGGATGAGCAACTGTTAGTTGCCTCGGCAACCCAGTCGATGATGCCTTAACAACTCCCATTGCACATGCCTCGGCAACCACTGAAGCAGTTGCCACGGCAACCCCAAATGCACATACCTCGGCAACTCCAGAAGTGCATGCCTCGGCAATACCCTGGTACGCTGATTTAGTTAACTTCATTGTTTTTGGTATTTTACCTTATGACCTTACTCACCAAGGAAATATGCGGTTTCGCCATGATTCTAAGCATTATTTTTGGGACGAGCCTCTTTTGTTTAAATAATGTGTAGATTAGGTTATACACTGATGTGTCCCGAAAGAGGAGCAGTAGAATGTACTCCGAAAATGCCATTATTCACTCTATGGAGGACATTTTGGAGGAACACATACCGCGGCCAAAGTCTTGCAAACTGGTTTCTATTGGCCCACACTTTACAAAGATGCCCAAGAGTTTTACAAGCAAAGTGATAGTTGCTAGAGAACGAGCAATATCTCTAGACGACATGAGATGCCGCTCCAAAACATCCTTGAGGTGGAATTGTTTGATGTATGGGGGATCAATTTCATGGGACCCTTCCCCTCTTCATTCGGAAACCTCTACATTCTACTTGTCATCGACTATGTGTCCAAGTGGGTTGAAGCCGCTGCAGTTTCCGTTAATGATTCCAAGACCGTGCAATGATTCTTGCAGAAAAATTTATTTACACGGTTTGAGATGTCGAGAGCAATTATCAGTAATGAAGGCAAGCACTTTGACAACAAACTTATTGCCAAGATGTTGCAATGCTTCGACGTGTCGCACAAAATTGCCTTGACATATCATCCACAAACTAATGGACAAGCAGAAATCTCCAACCTAGAATTGAAGAATATCCTCGAGAAGGTTGCCAATCCTTCCTAGAAAGATTGGTCTACAAGACTAGACAAAGCACTTTGGGCTTACCGAACCGCATTCAAAACGCCCCTGGGAATGTCCCTATTTTGCCTTCTCTATGGCAAGACCTGCCATTTACCGATGGAAATCGAACACAAAGTATATTGGGCAATCAAGATCGTGAATATGGAATGGGAAAGTGTCGGACAAAAGCGTTTACTAGATCTCAACGAGATAGAAAAATTACGTGCACTCGCCTGTGACAATGCATGAATCTACAAGGAGAAAACAAAGCAATGGAATGACAAGAAGCTATTGCCACGACAATTCATGCCAGGGCAACTAGTTCTTCTATTCAATTCTCGGCTAAAATTTTTCCCAGGAAAACTGCGATCAAGATGGTCAGGACCATTCGAAGTAGTCAAACCATTCTCCCATGGTGCCGTGATAATCAAGTCCACCACTGACAAACATGAATTCAAAGTTAACAGACAAAGATTGAAGCACTACAACGGTGCCCATGTGGAACATAACAAAGAAGTGGTCACCTCAGGAGATGCATGATCATGCTCTCATTTTGATTTTTTTAGTTTATTTTATTTTCCTTTTATTTGAACTTATTTTTTTTATCATTTTATTAATTTCGGTTATTCTTGGGATAGATTTATTTATTTCATTTAGGTTAAGACTACATCTTTCTTTTGTATTTATCTAATTGTATTAATTTTAGGTTTAAGAATTTCTTTTATATATCTTTCCACATCTTTATCTATTTCTTTTTATTTATTAGTTTATCTTTAATTTTAATCCTTATTTTATTTGTTTTTGAATTTTAGGAAAAGAGTTCAAGATAAAGAGGAATTGGATTCAAGAAGGAAGTTTCTTCAACAAGGAAACTTATGGGCCAACTCTAAGGCTTCTATTAAGCCCCAAATTTACCCTAATTTCCCTACATAGTCGGCCAAAGACCTTCCCCCTTTCCCAATTCCCTTTGCCGCACCCTTCCCCCAATTAAAACCTTTGCTTTCTTTCTTTCCAATCAATCCCACCTACTATATTTACCACATATCTTTTCTATTTAACCCATCACACTTAACTTCCAAGAAACTTATTCCTACTTTTAACCTTGCAACTCTTTAGTTTCTTTTCTTTATTTCTACCCAACTCACAACCAAGTTCATCAATGGCAACAAAACTCAAAACTTTGGTGCACCCAAGTTCTTCCAAGGAGCCGAATTACAAGAGATTTGCTACATCGGCTTGTTAAAGAGCGATTTCACTCAAAGTTTGAAAGCCGAAAGATTTGCGAAGAACAAGGCTTCGAATACTCCGATTCTCATCAAGACTTCAACCTTGAACCCTTCATCTTCCAAAGGACCGCACACCAAAAGTGGCAAATCTTTTGCCATCAACTGGAACCGGGCAACATCTCATGGGTAAGAGAATTCTATGCTCACTCGCCTAACCCAGACAATCCTTACGTGTTTGTCCATGACAAAGCTATCCTTATAAGCACCGAGAGCATCAATGCCTTTTATGGGTTATACATTGAGAAGAATGAGCATCAAGCTTTTGTTGATCAACTCATGCCCAAGCAACTCGACAAGGTGCTTCAAGACCTTAGTCTACCGGGAACACATTGGAATGACGGTAAATACAAGGGCATAGTAAACCGCCTACAGCTTAAACCAGAGGCAAAATTATGGAATAAGTTTCTTAAAACTTCTTTAATGCCCACCACACACAATACTACCGTTGATACACCTCGTCTTTTGCTCATACAATCTATTTTGCATAATTGCATCATTAACATTGGCAAAATTATTTGTAGTGAGATTTTTGTATGTAGCACAAACGACAAGGGTTCTCTTTTCTTCCCTTGCCTAATATCCACTCTTTGCAAGGAGGCACATATCCCAAGTGAGCCAACAGATGAAAAGGAACTACCAAAGTCCGGATGGAATCGAGCACAAATCCGAAAGTTAATGGGAGAGGCATCGCTAAAATCCCCAATGCCTAAAGTTTCCTTGGCAACTCCTACTGCCTCGGCAATTCCTGATGCAGAAAGCACCGCTGATGCCCAGGCAACTCGGCCAGCAACCCCAGGACAACTTGAAGCACTCTTGCACCCGTTGGCACACTGCCTTGAGTAGATTGAAGCCCGCCAACTAATGTTCATGTGGTACATGAAGGACCACAACAATGCCATCACCCAAGTCATCTTGAAAAATTACTCGAACAGTCGAGTGTCGTTCCCTATTTTTCCTGTCGAAATTCTTGCCACGGCAACCACAACAGATGATGCCGCGGCAACCTACACAGCACCTACCCCAGCAGTCACCACGACAACCCACACTAAAGATGTTGTGGCAACCGAGACTGAAGATACCCCGGTAACCACTGTAAAAGACAAAGGTAAAACACCTATGCCCGAACCAACTCGTACAAAATCATTTTTTGATTTTTTAGATTCGGACGAGTCCTCCATTGCACCAAAAATACCACACCAGTCGAATCCTCCAAGCCCAAGCGAAAATCCATTGACATTGACGAAGAGGACGATGAGGATACACCTGTACGAAGATCAGTTCCACCACCGGCAACAAGGAAGCAACCACTGCGTTCAAGAAAAAGAATCAAGACACTGGAAAAAAGGAAACTAATCATCCACGATGATGATCTCTCGGAGTAAGTCATCATTCTCACTATTTTTCTTTAATTTTTATTTTTTTTCTTTTTCTTGCATGCATTGAGGACAATGCGTCACTCGAGTTTGGCGGGGGGGATTGTTACTAGTTAGTTGTCATGTTTAGTTGCATTCATCCTTAGTATTGCATTTAGGATACATAAATTGCTTTCCATGCCTTTAGTTGGAACAAGAATTTCCTAGACTTGATGAACATCCGATGGTGACATTGCCAATGTACTTAATTGATAGAACTTTTTATTATAGGATAACCGTGGAAACACTTAGAATCCTACTATGATGCTAAATTTGATGAAACACTGTTGTGGCTTGATTGATTTAAGGAATACTAGTGAACTTAGGTTGATAGTTAAAAAATTGGGGGATTAAAATAAAAATTGGATGAATGCTAGAGGTTCCCGAAACTTGCTCTAGTATGTGCTAAAAATTGATCACTAGAGGTGCCCGAAACTGGCTCTAGTTGAAGCATGTTAAAAGAACCCAAGGAAGTAATTTGAAAACCTCTTGTTCACATAGAATCCGAAAAAATCAACTTGCACACAACTCCGCACACACTCACAAGCATTATAGTTTGATTCCGAGTAACTCCTAAGTTGTCTAAAAAAATGAAAAGTCAATCATACTTTGTGCCATGGTTCTGAGGATTGAAATCAAGTTTGAAGCTAAGTTTGTGAAAATTGAAGTCTTGGCGGGTAATTATTAGTTTGCATTGCTTGAGGACAAGCAATTGTTCGAGTTTGGGGGCGTGTTAAGTATCTAAAATTACTATTTTATTCACCCTTTTTACTCATATTATTGCTACTTAGGCTTATATTAGTTGCATTATTAGCCATTCATGCATGTTTGCATTGTTTCCTTGGTGGTCAAGCTTGATTTAATATTTTGCTTAATTTTGTGGAAAAAGGGTGCTCCTGTAGTTGTTTTTGTGTGTGCAGAATTAGTTGCCAGGGCAGTACAAGAAGGATATGTCGAGCTAGTTGCCATAGCAATTGTCGACAAGAATGGATGAGATGATGTGGCAGCCAAAATTGATGACTGGTATGCCCAACATGAAGAGGTCAAAGAAAGATTAAATCCCAAGAAGATAAGAGAAGATCTAGTAGGATTTAATGTATAATAAAGAATTATATTCTTTAAAAGTATTTAATTCCAGCTTGACTTCCTCCCCAAGAAAGACTTTGACCTAGCCATCTCCTATTTAAAGGACTCCTAGCCGTCAACCTAGGGGGCGATAGAGAGGAGAAGGCGATTGGGAGGAGAGAAATCGACAAGAGGCTTCAATATCTTCATCTTTTTCTTTCTTATTCGATTAGGTTTATGTTCAGAGAACTTTATTTTGTGTTTGTTTTGAACCTAGCCATGAACTAAATCTATTGGCTAGGGTTATTGTGTTTTGTGGTTGTGAGAAACGATTGGATTTTGTTTAGGTAATAGAGTTTGCACTTTCAATTCAAGGTTTAATCATTCTTGGTTTTTATTCTTGTTACGAGTGAATTGGGAGAGGATCTCGTAAATCTATCTATTTATCTAATATCAGGAGAGTTAGATTCAAGAAACGAATGAGTATGGTCTTTATTCAATCTATCGATGGTGAAGACTAATTCGGATTAGGAATAAGTTTAGGATTTCAACGGCTAAGAGGAGCACAAGATTGGTTGTTGTTCACCTTTAATTCACGCAGGGATGTATTATCAAGGCATGCACAATTAGCTAGAGTTTCGACTTAGGGACAAGAAGAAACCATTGAAGAACGCTCTGCCAAACCTTCAAGTTTGCTGCCAGTAGCCCAACAATTATCCAGTCAGTTGCCCAGGCAACCATTCTACTAGTTGCCAAGGCAACCTATCTGTGCCAGTTGCCACGACAACTGAGTTGCCATTGCACTCTTTTACCAAGATGGTCCATTCGACTATCACTCCTCAACTCACGATAACCTAGCCTACTCTCTCTCATTTGATTACATCTTTTATTTTATCGCTCTCTAATTTAGTTGTTAGTTAGAACTCCTACAATCACCTACTTGTGTTTTAATTTTATAGTGCAAGAGATTAGAGTTGACTGGGTGTTGACCGGCCGATGAATTTTTCTAGGGACTCTAGCTTAGGGTTTCTTACGTTTCGGATCCATTGATGTAGTCCGTTTTTCCTAATTCAAACTCGGTAAGTTGTTTTTATGCTTTTGACTTTTCGAATTCATTGAAGTGTATGATTAAATGATATTTATATTATTAAATGATATACGAGAATTATTTGGGATCGGATATCGTATCAAATGGAATATTAGAGAAGCTCGGATGAGAATTTTAGTGATATCGGGTTAAGATTAGTATACCTAGAACTCCTATTACTTCATGAGCATCATAAATGTTGTGAGATCGGTATCATAAGACTTGATATATCTATGAGATGCATGATGATTTATGAATATGATGAGACTCGTTGAAGCTTTAGAGACTGTGTAGGGTCATTTGAGATGCTCATATGATTACTTGATGAATGATTGATTGGTTGATAAATTGTGATACTTGTGCTTATTCGAATAGATTGAATAATTCGATAGAATTTTGTGTGTAAGGGATAATAATGGTAATGTTTGAACAAATGATTATAGAGCCGATAATTAATATTAATTGATTAAATGCACTACAAACAAACCCTAATGAATTTCATAAGCTTTAGGGATCGGATAAAGTATTGTTAAATCTTAATTCATGGAAATTGTATGAACTCGTAAATAGGGTATCGGTACGAGCTTTGGTTGTACCGATACGTGATTAGGGGTCATACCGGTACGGGTCAACCCGTACTGGTACTTGTAGAAATCTAGGATTTTCAATAAGCAGTTTATGTATCAAAATGCCTATGAGTACCGATATCTGAGGGTATCATATTGATACTCGTGTTCGAGTATCGGTATTCAATACACTAAATAATCAACAAATGGAAATTAATTATGGAAATTGATGTGAATGTTAATAATTGAATTATATCTTGATAAATGAGATAACGAGGATTAATGGAGGCAATAAATGAGTTTAATTGTATATGTCTTCATAATCTATTAACAACTTGGTAATGTAAAATAAATGATGTGTTGACGTTTAACAACGATATGGAGATTCTTGGGATCATGTTGCTTGTATGTCGGGTAGGCATTTGATTGGTTGAGTCTTTTGATTGACAGGATCAGGATACCCAGTGAAATAGTGTTGCAACACCATGGTTAGAGATATCGAATGAAGGTTACTGATAATATGTTACCCGGGCCTCATATGAAGATACTCGATGGGGGATTCTGAGTATGGGTGCTTGTTCCAGTGCTAGGAGACCTAGCTTCATCTAGAGTGTCGATGCTCGAGGGAGGATTCTGAGCAAAAGTGTATGTTCTGATGCTATGTGCCCCGGCTTCACCTAGGGTGTATATTCTGATGCTATGTGACCCAACCTCACCCGAAGTGTCTATTTCGATGCTACGTGACCCGGACTCACTCTAGAGTTGTTCTTGTTGTTGACATGTGTTCGCCTAGATGATCTGTTGAGATCTCGAGCTTGGTTGGGCCTTGTGTGACATGTATGATATTTTGTTATGTTGAGAGCATGTGTTTAGGCGACTAGTGGTAGCACCACATTTTTATTTATCTCTCCTTATTGCTCGTACTCACTTGTATGCTTATGTTTATGATTTGCATAAAGTATATTAGAGTAGATGTGTTCCACTGAGCTTTGTAAGCTCAGCACTCAAAATCATTGTTTTCGTGCATAGGTTGATTGTCGGATCATGGGATCGAGGAGCACTATCAGTATGAGATTCCAGCATATGGTAATCTCTAGAGTACGATACTTGTGTTTAGTGGGTTATGTATTCCTAGGACCTTCCGTGGTGGAGTCTGTAATTATTACTTTCAAATTTGTATTTATCAAATCGAATGTTCAAATGTTTTAAATTTAAATTGGAGCTCATATGTATTGTTTTGATGATTTATCTATATTTTCAACTGCTAGGTTTAAATGTTTTGACAAATACCTTGCTAGGCTAAACCAATTTGAGAAATTTTATGGATTTTGGGTTAGGCTTGAGGACTAAATGTGATGTCTAGTTTGGGGCGTTACAAAGAGATTGAGCTTTCTTCCGAGGACAAACCCAAAAAATCCATCCACAACACTATAGAATTTCACAAATTGAGTAGTTTTTGCACTCATTTTGGTAACTACAGTGCTGCCTTTGTACGAGAGTTTCATGCGAATATGTATGAGCCTTCATTAAAACTAGTTTTTGTGAGGGAAAACTCTATTCCTTTCAGTGTTGCTACCATTAACAAGATATTCAAAAATTATTGAGAGTGTGGATGAGCATGCATTGTTTGTGGCTGAGATTAATGATGATAAAGTAGATATGTTAGTTGAAGATTTATGCGTTGCGGGTGCATTATGGTCGGGGGCCAATGTTGGGAATTTTACTACGTATAGGAAGTTTTTGACTTTGCCTGTCAAGATCTGGTTTCAATTCATTAATTCTAGGTTATTGCCTTCAACCCATACCACGAATGTCTCTCTTGATAGAATGTGTCTGATACATTCTATCACTAAGGGAAGAGAGATTGATGTGGGTGCAATCATCCTCAAAGAGATCAAGGGATTTGCTGAGCAGAAGAATGGAATATTGGCATTTACACCCTTGATCATGAAGCTTTGTGAATTGAAGGGAGTAAAACCCATGGAAAATAAGGTAAGGATAGCCAACAAAGGGCAATCAACGTGGTTTCTATTGAGAGAATGGCAAGCACTTATGAGTTTTCTACACCGAAAGTAGGCTCTGCAACTGTTGAAGTATGTCCAAAGACCAATCATGAGATGGTTGTAAAAGATATATTTATTTTATCTTGTAATACCCCTTTCCCGTATTCATAGCTGAATACGAGTCAGAGATATCACAAAACATTTGTAAAACCCTCTACATTTGTAACTCGGTAAAAATTTTGATTTTTCTAAAAATATTACAATATATTTAGTTTCTATTTACAAATGTAGTTAATCGCGTTTAATATACATAAAAACTGCCTGACTTAAAATTCATCTAGATACCACATAAAATACAGATTCTATCAGAGCAGACATATCATTTTAATATACATGCCAACTAGTAAATATCAAACAGTGTCAAAAGATATCTTACTGATATTGATGTACCTGTTATTGATTGATGATGTCCGTTTATGCTCCTTACTCCAACCATTTCTTCTTTCCTACGTGTAAAACAGTTACACGCTAAGTATTTACTTAGTGAGGCAATAATTCGAATTCAAGTGCAATTGTCATAATATCAATATTAATTATTAACAATGCATATGATCACCTTACCATTATATGTTGGTTAACATAAATAAATATGTATATCAAAGTGATAAGATTAGATCTTACCAATACCGTTGCCATTCCATCTGTAAGCTTTCAATGCTTACCAATATCTTTTTCCCATTTCTATCTACAAGCTTTCAAGTTTATCTTCCTATTTCTTTTTGCTTCTTTTTAATTTATTTAGCCCAAGGTATCGAATTAAGAGATTCTATGTACACGAGCCATCCTCCCATACCCAACCTTTCTTGAGTATGTGTATTATTTGCACTCTACCGGGAGTTCTTAGCATCGCAGTGCTTCTGTATACTTACTGGAGTATACAATATATCCCTCATTGAGTTTTTATGAAATTACACCGAAGTGTTTAGCACCCGTAGTAAGTCCGTATACTCAAATCATGCATGAGTATACTCCTCAATGAGTATTTATAATATTTGCACTTTACCTGAAGTGCTTAGAATATTTATACAGTTGTTTATGACCCTATGGATATCCAACTATACCATCGAACCTTTATATCATACATTGGCTTTATTTCATCATTTAAGTCATCAATGGCAACATATATCAATATATATCAACATTGAATAGTTCATAGCCGAAATAACATTCATATTATACCATCATCAATAACTAGTTATCAATGCATTTATTTTCAACCTTTGACATATTTAAAATATGTCAAATATATTATCAATGGCATAAATATCATGACAATATATAAACCAGGTAGACTCATCGCATGTCCTACCGGTGATGAATGAAACATCCATGTATAATGTTATGTTTGGATTGCACTCACTTGGGCCGTTTATTAGAATGCCTCACTAAGTCCTCTTTGATCCTTTCCTTCATTGTACCTCAAACCTCCCTTGATTCGAACTTAACTTCATAATTCAAATACGTAAAATATTTGTTAGATCCCAATCTAACAATATCTTAGACATAATGTCCAAAATAATCATTCGAATACGAAATCTCCAAACATTTTCCTTTCTTCCGTGTATTGTTCAAAAATTCATTATGGTCCTTAGTGCCCACTTTGAACTTCCATTAACCCCTTTCAAGCTTACTAATCAACCTTAGATACAAAGTGTATCAATTCTCATTTTCTAGCAGTTTGGGTACCTTCGAAGAAATATTTCTATAAAATAATCTATAACTCGGAATTCGACTCTATATGTTCTGAAAGAAACTAGATTCGATAAGCTTTTCATCATATAAATTAATACCCCAAATTCAACTTGTACGATTTATGGTGAATTTTCAAAGTTAGTTACAGTGCTGAAATTCGGAACAGACTGGTGTTCTGTTTTCTGACCTTTCGTCACTTAAAAATTCATATCTTTTGACTCGGAACTTGAAATTAGATTCCGTTTGTTGGAAACGAAACTAGACGAACAAATATTTACATCGGTATAAAATTCACTATCTAACCATTTTTTTAGAATTTATGGTGAATTTGCAAAGTTACTGCCATAAACCAGTTTTTCTACACAGCTTCCATAAACAACTTCAACTTTTATACTAACTTCTCCTTACTTCTCTACTTTTCAATTTAGTCCAATTACTTGCTTTAACCCACCATCTTATGACCTTCTTCTTCAAATAATTATTCACAATAATTCTCCTTAATTTTTCTTCTTTACCGAAATAGTCATTAAGTGGCAAAGATAAGGATTCAAGCTTCTTAACTTTGCAAATTAGTCTTCAATTCAACATTACTACCTTAATTCCATCATTACAACTAAAAATCAGATTTATCCCCATACAAAACTTCAATTTCGATTGGGTCACTTAGCTTTGACAAATTGCCAAAATGGTCACTAATTCAATTCAACATCAATTTAGCATTCTAACTTTATTTTCTTGTCTCTAACATCATTAATAACATAAATACACTCCAAATTCTAAAAATTCAGATTTGATCCTTCAACTTTTCAATTTGCTGAAATGGTCCCTACACAATTTAACTTAGGGTTTTGCTTCCAAACAACAATTCAAGCTTACTAGATCATTATTTCAACATCACAAACCCTAAATTAAACTTGAATCTATAAACCCTAATCATCTTTGTAAAACTCAAAACATGTAAAACTTAAATCCCAATGCAATATCATGATTTTAACATCATACTAGCTTAATTCTAACTTGAATTCAATCATGGAATCAGAAAATCTCAAAAGCCCCAATTTGATCCATAACCCTAATTTCTTTCTCACGAAATTTCTCATCAACCAAGCATGTATTCCATGAATTATTGATATCAAAAGATAGAGCTTGAAGAGTAGAACAACTTTGCAGTTGAAGAGATTACATGGAAACTGAATTTCGGGGCTTAAATCGAGCTTGGAAAATTTTCTTCTTCTTTCCCCTCTTTCTCCACGTTTCAAGTTCATCTTTTCACCATTATTTTAAACATATATCTATTAAATGAATATTAAATTCGTTTAATAGTGAAATTACAATTTTTCCCTTTTTATCCAATAGTTGAGATTGATTTTATCATCAATCAAGGGCCAAGATTTAATATTCCATTTACTCCTTCCAAAATTGCCCTTATAACGTTTTAAATATTTCAAAATTGCCATTGGGGCCAAATGACCAATTTGCCCCCCAACTAGTCTTTATTTACTAGTTTGTTTCCAAATTGTCATTCCATTAAAATCTAACTAAATCTAGTTAGAATTCAACCAACCATAATAAAATATTCATAAAATAACATTTTATGACTTTTCCATAGCTTTTGGATCAGTCTCCAAAATTTCCATTTGATCCAATATACTGATAAATAATCCTTTACTCAGAAATAAATTGTAGGATTCATCTTGAATCAAACTAAAAATATTTCCAACACTAGGAAATGACTTTTATAACCTTTCTCTATCATATGGAAAAATTTCAAAATTTTCCAGTTCAATCCGGGTATCTGAATTCCACTTAAACTTTAACTGCGATTTTCCCAATAATCAAAATATCAGATCGAACCAAAATCTTCACATTCAATCCACACCCTTAGGTGATCTATTTATTTATGAAATAAAAAACCTTAACTTTTAAGAAATTACAACTTTAGTCCCCAAACTTTTCAAAAGTTTATACTTTAACCATAAAATTTTTAGAATTTACATTTTGGTCACTAACATTTTAAACTTCAATTCCCATTCCAATTTTCCTTGAAATTCAACCAAACTTTAAGAATACCTTATTCAATTCACTATCTATAACATGATACCTTTGAACCTTAGAAATTTCCTTTCCAAAACCCATAATTAGAGAAATCCTAACTTTTGCATTTTTGTCATTTTAGTCACCAAGTTAGCTTTTAAGCTATTATCTTAGTAATAAATGACCCTTAATATACTTAGAAATTTTAGGGTATTACAATTCTCCCCCCTTAAGAAAATTCGTCCTCGAATTTTCAATACGTACTTGGTTCCAAAAGGTGAGGAAACTATTTTCTTATATTTTCTTCTTATTTCTCTCAAGTCGTTTCTTTAACCTTATGATTTTTTTCAAAGAACTCTAAAAAACGGGATTGTCTTGCTTTCTTAGTTCTTTAACTCCATGTGCTAGGATCTTTACCAGTTCTTTTTCATAGCTTAAATCCGGTTGAATCTCTATTTTCTTCGGAGTAACAACATGTGGGGGTCTAATCAATATTTCCTAAGCATCTATACATTATGAATCTTGTCCATTTCCAAAGATAAAGATAGCTATTAAGCTTAACTATCAGACTAACTCCTTTCCTGATTTCTAATAGCCCAATAAATCTTAAACTTAACTTTCTTTTTGTCTAAACCATAACACCTTCTTCCAGGGTGAAACATTTAAGGAATACTTTATCCTTAACTTCATATTAAATATCATTTCTTTCAGGATCAACATATAGTTTCCATCATCGAGATAAAAATTCTTCCTTGATAATACAAATATCTATCAAACCTAACTTCCAAGTTTTCAGTTTCACTCTTTTCCACTTGTTTGAACCTTGACAACATTTCTTATCCTTTCTTTAAAGATAGCTTATTTAATCCAACATGGTAAATTTTATTCTTAACTTGACAATCAAAACACCATCTTCTTTTAATGCAAATCTTGCATTCATAGCTCTTAAGACAACAAGTGTCTTTTGACTGAGAGCGTCAGCTACCACATTAACTTTTTCTGAATGATAATCAATGACCACATCATAATCTTTAAGAAGCTCGATCCAAATTCTTTGCCTCAAGTTCAACTCTTCTTTAGTAAGCATATACATTAAACTTTTATAGCCTATATAAATATAGCATCGTTCACTGTATAAATAATGACGTCATATATGTAAAGTAAATATAGCCATTGCCAGCTCCAAATCCTAAGTAAGATAATTTCTCTCATATATCATAAGTTGTCTCAAGCATAGACCATTACTTTTCATTCTGGTTGTACTGGTACCATGGCTTCTATTAAGATCTTCCTTAATGTCTCAAAGATTTTTTTTCATTTATCTTTTCAACTGAATGGCATGTATTTCCTCAATAGCTTGGTAAATGAGGAGGCAATCATCAAAAAAAAATTTGAACCTCTAAAACATTTTTCAGAGGTTTCCATTCAACTATAGCTTGTGCTTTCTTGGGATATACTCTTATCCCCTCTGCCAAATCCACATAACTAATAAAACAGCTTTTGACAACCAAGTTCACACTTTAACAAATTAGCATATAGCTTCTTTTCTCGAAAGGTCTGAAGAAAAATGCAGAATGAGCATCTTGTTCTTCCTTTTTC
This sequence comes from Hibiscus mutabilis, assembly GCA_019671005.1. Classification (NCBI taxonomy): domain Eukaryota; kingdom Viridiplantae; phylum Streptophyta; class Magnoliopsida; order Malvales; family Malvaceae; genus Hibiscus; species Hibiscus mutabilis. The sequence continues at coordinate 54,736,125 of CM033714.1, read as the reverse complement.
TTCGAATAGACCAAAATATCCTCAATGAACTCTACCAAAAATTGGTCCAAGAAAAAATTAGAATACTTGGTTAATTAGGCTTATAAATGTCGTAGGCATCATCACGAACTCATAGTGTTCATATCGAGTCTTTAAAGTTTATTCTTCCTTGATATTTAGCTAATAATATTCCAATCGAAGGTCTATTTTAGAAAACATATCTGTGCTTTTTTTAAACCGATCAAAAGATCATCAGTCTTCAGAAGAAGATATTTATTCTTTATCGTCACCTTATTTAGCTGGCGAAAATCTATACTTAATCACATAGATCAATCTTTCTTTTTCACAAATATGGTAGTGCACCCCAAGGTGGCACACTAGGCTTTATAAAACCTCGACCTAACATTCCTTGTAATTGTACCTTTAAATCCCGAAGTTCAGTCAAAGCCATTTTATACGGGGCCATTAATTTAGGATCAATGTCTGGTATCATCTTTATTTTGAATTTCACCTCTCAATCTAGAGGTAATTCTGAGTAACCCATCTGGGAATACATTCGGATATTTTTCGACAGTCAGGTTATTTTTCAATTTAACTTCAACAGCCCGAGTATCCACTACATTTGCTAAGAAAACTTAACAACCTTATAACAACAATTTCTTTAATAAAACAACTGAAATTACATTGTAAAAGGGATTTACCCTTTTATCAACTACTACTATTTTTGTACCTTCCGTGTTTTTTAATACTAATCACTTTATGCAACAACTCATCATGACTTGATAGGAAGGTAAACAATCCATGCCCACCATCATCTTAAACTCCTCAAAAGATAATTCCATTAAATTTATCGGGAACTCTATTTCTTATATTTTTATCGAGCAATTCCAATGTTCAGCTCGCCCTTACATTACAACCCAACAATTTTATGACCGCTATAATACTTGAAATGAGTAATAAAAGGATATCTCCTTCACCATTCAAGTTCGTACTTATATACGAATGTGTAAAGCTAGGACCTATCAACATCAATACAGGTTTATCCAAAAAGATGAGATGTACCTTCTATGATTTTCGAATCCTCCCAATCTTTATCAGTCCTGATGTTATAAAATCGGACTGATATGTGCAATCCTAGCTGCGTAGCAATTTCAAATGTTTCCCCAGCTTTAACTTAACATCGGAGTAAAAATACAACTCCATCCAATTTCTCAGTATCCAAACAGTGGAACCCGTCCAGTGTAATCCTTAGGTTATTCAGTTACAAATCAACAATCACTGGACCTTAATCTGCTTTTCCTTTCAATTCAGGTGTTCTCGAACTTTTTAATTCCTTAATCCGGCACAGGCACTCCTTGTTGTACCAGTGCCCCTTTCTTGTTCCGATTTATCCGAAGGGTTATCATTAACCTTATTGTTACTTCTCTTGATTCCTTCCAAAGCTTCCAATTTATCAGTTCATCATGCTTTCTTGACTCAAATATTTCTTATAATTCCTCACAATTTACATTAGTAAGGAGCGACATCAATCAGATCATAAAAACATCATATCAGTAATATTGATATCCTAGTGCCATGTACACTATTTTTAACATAAAACCACTTCCATTTAGGCCGAGAATAGGCTAAACCTGTAGCATTGATACCAATAAATGTAATACCCCTTTCCCGTATTCATAGCTGAATACGAGTCAGAGATATCACAAAACATTTGTAAAACCCTCTACATTTGTAACTCTGTAAAAATGTTGATTCTTCTAAAAATATTACAATATATTTAGTTTTCTATTTACAAATGTAGTTAATCGCGTATAGTTTAAACATAATATTTTAATCTTCAAATCGAGTTTAATTTCAGGCAACAACTTATTAATTTAATTTGACTTTATATAATTATTGAAACTGCCTAAAAACTGCCTGACTTAAAATTCATCCAGATACCACATAAAATACAAATTCTATCAGAGCAGGCATATCATTTTAATATACATGCCAACTAGTAAATATCAAACAGTGTCAAAAGATATCTTAATGATATTGATGTACATGTTATTGATTGATGATGTCCGTTTATGCTCCTTACTCCAACCATTTCTTCTTTCCTACGTGTAAAACAATTACACGCTAAGTATTTACTTAGTGAGGCAATAATTCAAATTCAAGTGCAATTGTCAAAATATCAATATTAATGATTAACAATGCATATGATCACCTTACCATTATATGCTCCTCGTTAACATGAATAAATATGTATATAAAAGTGATAAGATTAGATCTTACCAATACCGTTGCCATTCTATCCGTAAGCTTTCAATGCTTACCAATACCTTTTTCCCATTTCTATCTGCAAGCTTTCAAGCTTATCTTCATGTTTCTTTTTTATTTTTTTAATTTATTTAGACCAAGGTATCGAATTAAGAGATTCTATGTACACGAGTCATCCCTCATACATACTATTTCTTGAGTATGTGTATTATTTGCACTCTACCGGGAGTGCTTAGCACCGAAGTGCTTTTGTATACTTATCGGAGTATACAATATATCCCTCATTGAGTTTTCATGAAATTACACCAAAGTGTTTAGCACCCGTAGTAAGTCCGTATACTCAAACCATGCATGAGTATACTCCTCAATGAGTATTTATAATATTTGCACTTTACCTGAAGTGCTTAGAATATTTATACAGTTGATTATGACCCTATGGATATCCAACTACACCATCGAACCTCTATATCATACATTGGGCTTTATTTCATCATTTAAGTCATCAATGGCAACATATATCAATATATATCAACATTTAACAGTTCATAGCCGAAATAACATTCATATTATACCATCATCAATAACTAGTGATCAATGCATTTATTTTCAAACTTTGACATATTTAAAATATGTCAAATATATGATCAATGACATAAATATCATGACAATATATAAACCAGGTAGACTCATCGCAAGTCCTACCGGTGATGTATGAAGCATCCATGTATAATGTTATGTATGCATTGCACTCACCTGGGCCATTTATTAGTATGCCTCACTAAGTCCTCTTTGATCCTTTCCTTCATTGTTCCTCGAACCTCCCTTGATTCGAACTTCACTTCACAATTGAAATAAGTAAAATATTTGTTAGATCCCAATCTAACAATATCTTAGACATAATGTCCAAAATAATCATTCGAATACAAAATCTCCAAACATTTTCCTTTCTTCCTTGTATTGTTCAAAAATTTATTATGGTCCTTAGTGACCACTTTGAACTTCCATTAACCCCTTTCAAGCTTACTAATCAACCTTAGATACAAAGTATATCAATTCTCATTTTCTGGTAGTTTGTGGTACCTTCGAAGAAATATTTATATAAAATAATATATAACTCAGAATTCGACTCCATTTGTTCTGTAAGAAACTAGATTTGATAAGCTTTTCAACCATATAAATTAATAGCCCAAATTCAACTTGTACGATTTATGGCGAATTTTCAAAGTCAGTTACAGTGCTGAAATTCGGAACAGACTGGTATTCTGTTTTCTGACCTTTCGTCACTTAAAAATTCATATCTTTTGACTCGGAACTCAAAATCAGATTCTGTTTGTTGGACACAAAACTAGACGAACAAATATTTACATCGGTATAAAATTCACTATCTAACAGTTTTTGTAGAATTTATGGTGAATTTTCAAAGTTACTGCCTAAAACAGTTTTTCTACACAACTTCCATAAACAACTTCAACTTTTATACTAACTTCTCCTTACTTCTCTACTTTTCAATTTAGGCCAATTACTTGCTTTAACCCACCATCTTATGACCTTCTTCATCAAATAATTATTCACAATAATTCTCCTTAACTTTCCTTCCTTACCGAAATAGTCACTAAAGTGCAAAGATAAGGATTCAAGCTTCTTAACTTTGCAAATTAGTCCTCAATTCAACATTACTACCTTAATTCCATCATTACAACTAAATATCAGATTTATCCCCATACAAAACTTCAATATCGATTTGGTCACTTAACTTTGACAAATTGTCAAAATGGTCACTAATTCAATTCAACATCAATTTAGCATTCTAACTTTATTTTCTTGTCTCTAACATCATTAATAACATAAATACACTCCAAATTCTAAAAATTCAGATTTGGTCCTTTAACTTTTCAATTTGCCGAAATGGTCCCTGCACAATTTAACTTAGGGTTTTGCTTCCAAACAACAATTCAAGCTTACTAGATCATTATTTCAACATCACAAACCCTAAATTAAACTTGAATCCATAAACCCTAATCATCTTCATAAAATTCAAAACATGTAAAACTTAAATCCCAATGCAATATCATGATTTTAACATCATACTAGCTTAATTCTAACTTGAATTCAATCATGGAATCATAAAATCTCAAAAGCCCCAATTTCATCTGTAACCCTAATTTATTTCTCATGAAATTTCTCATCAACCAAGCATGTATTCCATGAATTATTGATATCAAAAGATAGAGCTTAAAGAGTATAACAACTTTGTAGTTGAAGAGATTGCCTAGAAACTGAGTTTCGGGGCTTAAACCGAGATTGGAAATTTTTCTTCTTCTTTCCCCTCTTTCTCCACGTTTCAAGTTCATCTTTTCACCATTATTTTAAACATATATCTATTAAATGAATATTAAATTCATTTAATAGTGAAATTACAATTTTGCCCTTTTATCCAATGGTTGAGATTGATTTTATCATCAATCAAGGGCCAAGATTTAATCTCCCATTTCCTCCTTCCAAAATTGCCCTTATAACTTTTTAAATATTTCAAAATTGCCATTAGGGCCAAATGACCAATTTGCCCCCCAACTAGTCTTTATTTAGTAGTTTGTTTCCAAATTGTCATTCCATTAAAATCTAATTAAATCTAGTTAGAATTCAACCAACCATAATAAAATATTCATAAAATAACATTTTATGACTTTTCCATAGCTTTTGGATCAATCTCCAAAATTTCCATTCGATTCAATATACCGATAAATAATCCTTTACGCGGAAATAAACTATAGGCTTCATCTTGAATTTACATTTGGAAATGACTTTTATAACCTTTATCTATCATATGGAAAAATTTCAAAATTTTCCAGTTCGATCCGGGTATCCGAATTTCACTTAAACTTTAACTGCAATTTTCCCAATGATCGAAATATCAGATCAAACCAAAATCTTCACATTCGATCCACAGCCTTAGGTGATATATTTATTTATGAAATAAAAACCCTTAACTTTTAGGAAATTACAACTTTAGTCCCTAGACTTTTCCAAAGCTTATATTTTAGCCATAAAATTTTCAGAATTTACATTTTGGTCACTAATATTTTAAACTTCAATTCCCATTCCAATTTACCTTGAAATTCAACCAAACTTTAAGAATATCTTATTCAATTCACTATCTATCACATGATACCTTTAAACCTTAGAAATTTCCTTTCCAAAACCCATAATTAAAGAAATCATAACTTTTGCATTTTTGTCAGTTTAGTCACTAAGTTAGCTTTTAAGCTATTATATTAGTACTAAATGACCCTTAATCAACTTAGTAAATTTTAGGGGATTACATATCTTGCTTATTAATATAAAGCCATTATTATTATTTCAGTCTGATTCTGTGTATCTATAAATAAACTGAATTATAATAAAGTCCTTAGAATAATATAGTTATTCTAGAATGTCCTTAGTCAATAATTATTGTGGGCTTGGACAACAATAATGTATTAAGATTAATATGTAGTTGATTGATGACAAAGTGTTGTCATTGACATGGAGATGTCAAAATCAATACATAAGTATGTGTTAGGGAACAACATACTGGATTGGTCCGCTATGAGCATGTTCTTGGATTATTATGTGACAGTCACAATATTGCTTATGGTGATAACTACATGTATGATCCTCATACTTGAGATCATCATTATTTCAACATCGTGAGTGACATATTTTGATATGGTCAAACGTGTGTCGTAATTGACTACACTATAAAGACTGATATTGGATATGTCATAATCCATGTAGCGAAATATGGTCGATCGAGATAGGATTTGTCCCTCCTACATAATAGGAGTAATATCATAAGCCACTTGATTGAGTGAGACTAGAAAATGCATGGCCATGCTCGAAAAATTGATATGGGATATCATAATTATTTATTTATAATAGTCTACTCAAGATATCAAGAAACATTAGATGAACTATACAAGTGTGACTAATCCATGACTTGTGTCCGATCTAGATATGAGGACAAAAGGATGAAATACATAAAAGAAGTTAATAAGGAAAAAAGATTAAATCGAACCACGATTTCATGTAACTTAGGTAGCAATGATGTATTGCTAGATGCCACTCATTGCTTGTAATATTAGAATTGTTCTGGATATTACTGCTAACGTTACATGAACCTACAAGGGTCACACGCTATAATTGAAATGAACAAATATCGATTAGATAGCATGTATACAAACTTGTTGTACACGTAATTAGTGAGAAACCTAAATTGTTATAATTATTGTAATTATGGATAATTTTGTTTATATATATATGTTAATATTTGATAAGTTATTGTAATTATCAAATATTATTAAAGTATATATATATCTCTAAAAGAAACCTAATTAAAGTAGCAGATTCTACATATTTAATTATATTTGGTTAAATATATTGTATATTTAAGAATCTGAATTTAATTAGAAATAGGTTTTTAAATGCTATATAAAGGCATAAGGTCTAGCAGCCATTCATCCCTTGGTTTTTGAAAAACCTCTCTAATAGTTAGAGAAGAGAAAATATTGGTCATTTCATTCGGGTGGACTACATAGAGGTCAGAACGCTATTGTGACGACTCGGATTTGATTTGGTTATTTTGAATTACCTACGGATTTCCAGATTCCAGATTTATTAAGGTAACGTTTCATCCTTTATCACCCCAAATTCATCCCTTGTACATGAATTACTGGTGGATTACGTCGGATAATTTTTTCGCTACGCCATGGGGTGTACTGGCGTTTTCCAACAGTCGTATCAGAGCCACTTGTACGATACGAATTTAGACTTAAATATTTGTATGATGTTTTTGTATGAGATGCATGTTTTACTTTTTCTGTTTTGATGAGTATGTGATGTTTGTGCGAAATGTAGAAATTGAATCCAATCGTGATTAATGTGTTAATATGTTTTAACAAGTATTTACGATCGATGGTTAAGTGTTAATCATGTGTTTGTTGCGGTAAGCTTTTGATAATCATATGTTAATAGTTGACATGATGAACATGCGGTTAAGATGGCAGATTATTTTTGGCAGAGGAATAATGGTTGTTTTAGAGTGAAAACCCTTAGGGATTGAAAAATCTCAAAAACACGAATCTATTGATAAATATTATCAAATCGTGAGGTTTTTCCATAGTAATCGAAGTGCCGAAATTAAAAATTTTCTGGGCATATCGGGGACGCCAGGTCCGCATTCTACAGACGAACTAGACGGCCCCAGATCTGCCGAAACGCGTAGGCAACAAAGGTCGTAGGAACTATTTAGGTAACCTTAATTAACAAGATAAAACATGTGTATGTTTTGGACGATATGCACGGTGTTTGAAAATGCATGGTTATAGCCCAAATAGCCTATTTACTTTGGTTTTATATAAATACAGCCTGCGTGTCGTGCCTTTCTTTCTTCTATTGTAATTCTCTTCTCATCTTACTCCCTCGTATGTAAAATGAGTTTCCGAAAAATTGTAATATTTACGGAGAAAGCGTGGACCAAAGGAGCAGACTATGGGGCGATCAAAGGTGGATTAGGTGCTTGCGAAGCAAGTTCTATCTTTAGTAATTTTGGTTCTCCCATTGGTATGGGATGGGCCAGCTTAGTTTTAAGGGCTATAACCATTGCATTTATATTTATTGCTTTACATGTATGTGATAAAATGTATGCTTTTTTTAGCATGATGGCAACTAATTAGATCATAATAGAATGGTGAGATTAATATAAAAAAACCCTACATATTTAATTAAAATTAGTCATCCAATATTAGCCTCGTTAAAACCTCGATCGGTACTATGTAGGTTTTGCCAAAGCAAAATACTTAGATCTATCCTGGTTAAACGCGAAGAATAAGCAAGTGATATTCACTGGTAGTAATATTGGTTAAACTAGGTTGTTCTAATAAGATTAAAAACCTAAAGACTAATGATTGTTCAAGAACTTTGGTGATTGAAAAACAATACAAAAGTGCATGTCTAGGATTGTTCTTTGAAAGACTTGGTATTTAAGGGTGCCCAGTACACCACCTCTCTTACATAAGTTACCTATATGGTGCACTATTCATTATTATTTTTTCTATTAGACCATATGAACTTTTGTTATGGACAAATAGTTGTTCATCAAATATAGGAATTACATGAGATGTAATTAGCAAGTGTTGCTTACCTAAATAATTGAATTCTAGGAGTAAAGCCAAAGCTGACTTAGACTAAAATGAAATATGGATCCTTACCCACTAGAAATACTTTTAGCAAGTTTTTCGATTTTGAGGGTTTTTAATAGTGGGAATGTTATTACTTTATAAACATGATAAATAGGTACTTATAGAAACATATATTATCGTTGTAGATTTATGGCAAACACATTATCATTACGATCTGTCCTTGAGAATGACAAATTAAATGGCTTGAACTTCCTTGATTGATTCTGCAATTTGAAGATTGTCCTCAAACAAGAACGAAAACTAACAGTCATCGAAGAACCCGTCCCTAAAAATCCAGCAGATGATGCCTCTAAAGATGAATTGGAAGCCTTTGATAAATACTCAAGCGACATGGTAGATGTCGCTTGTTTGATGCTTACGACCATGACCCCTGAGCTTTAGAAGCAATATGAGGATATGGTTCCCTATGAGATGGTTAAAAATCTCAAGGAATTATATGAGGGGCAAGCTCGTCAAGAGAGGTATGAGACCTCTAAGGCTTTGTTTCGATGCAAGATGGTTAAGGGAACTCAAGTGGGGACTTATGTTCTCAAAATGATAGGGTATATTCAGACCCTGGAAAAGTTGGGTTTCCCTCTAAGTGTTGAATTGGCTACTAATGTTATCCTGCAATCGTTGCTGGATAGTTTTAATCAGTTTGTTCTTAATTTCAATATGAATGAAATTAACAAATCGTTGCCCCAGTTGCTTGGTTTGTTAAGAACAATAGAGAACAACATGGAAAAGGTTGGCTGCAAACCTATTATGATGGACCGAAAAGATAACAGAAAAGAAAAGCCCAACACCAAGGCAAAGCCAAAGCCCAACAAAGGAAAGGCTGCATTGAAACCCAAAGGAGGAGTTGCAAAAGAAGGAAAGTGTTTCCATTGCAACAATGCTGGACATTGGAAGAGAAATTCCCATGTCTATCTTGAGGACATCAAGAAGGCAAGAGAAAATGGACAGTCCGGATCAGGTATTTATGTTATTGATATTAATATATCAACATCTACTTCTTGGGTATTAGATATCGATTGTGGTTCTCACATTTGTACTTCTGTACAAGGACTAAAAAGGAGTAGAAAATTGGCAAAAGGAGATGTGGACCTACGAGTTGGAAATAGATCAAGAGTTGCTGCATTAGCTATAGGAACATATACTTTGGCATTACCTAGTGGACTTGTTTTAGATTTAGAGGATTGTTATTTCATATCGAGTTTGACTAAAAACATTATTTCAATTTCTTGTTTGGACAATATTGGTTTTGAGATTATTATTAAGAATAACAGTTATGTTTTTCTGTCAATAATGTTTTTTTATGGTACGGCTGAATTAATCAATGGCCTCTATATCTTAGATCAAGAAAATTCCATATATAACATAAATATGAAAAGATCAAAAACAAATGACTATAATCAAACTTATCTCTGTCATTGTCGCTTGGGTCATATAAGTGAGAAACACATATCAAAACTTCATAAAGATGGATTTTTGGATTCTTTTGTTTTCGAACAATTAGATATTTGTGAACCTTGCTTAATGGGAAAAATGACCAAATCACCGTTTAACGGTAAAAACGAAAGAGCAAGTGATTTTTAGGTCTAATACATAGTGATGTATGTGGACCGATGAATACACAAGCTAGAGGAGGGTTTCAATACTTCATTACTTTCACTAACGACTTCAGTAGATATGGGTACGTTCACCTAATGCATCATAAATCTGAAGCCCTTGAAAAGTTCAAGGAATTTAAGAATGAAGTACAAAACCAATTAGGAAAGAGTATCAAAGCTCTTCGATTAGATCGGGGAGGAGAATACTTAAGCCTAGAGTTTGATGAACTTCTTAAAGGATGTGGGATTGTTTCACAACTTACACCTCCAGGTACTCCACAACACAACAGAGTCTCTGAAAGGAGAAATCGAACATTGTTAGACATGGTTCAGTCAATGATGAGTCATGCTGATCTTCCAACTTCTTTTTGGGGACATGCGTTAGAAACAGCTGCTTTCACACTAAATCGTGTTCCATCTAAATCAGTTCAAAAGACATTATATGAGATGTGGACTGGGAAACGTCCTAGTATGTCTTTTATGAAAATTTGGGGATGCAAAATTTATGTTAAACATCAGATGTCTACAAAACTCAAACCTAAATCTCATAAGTGTAATTTTGTAGGGTATCATAAAGAAACAAAAGGATATTATTTCTTCAATCCATCTGAGAACAAAGTGTTTGTTGCTCGAATGGGAGTCTTCCTCAAAAGAGAATTTATTTTTAGAAAAGGAAATGGGAGAAATATTGAACTTGAGGAAATTCAAGATCAACCACAGATCACTGAACCAGAGATTGAACAACAACAAGTTCTACAAATAGTTGAGGAACATCCAATCATTCTTGAAACATAACCAGTACGAAGGTCTATGAGAGAACGCAATGCGTCTGAGAGATATGGATTTCTTGTCACATTGTATGGAAATGTTCTTCTCATGGACCAAGATGAGCCTAGGACTTATCGGGAAGCAGTGGAGAGCCTAGACTCTAAGAAATGACTAAAAGCCATGAAATCCGAGATGGATTCCATGTTAGAAAACCAAGTATGGACTTTGGTTGACCCACCCGAAGGAATTAAGCCCATAGGGTGCAAATTGGTTTTCAAAAAGAAAACCAACATGGATGGCAATATACAAACATACAAAGGGCGATTGGTCGCTAATGGATTTTGTCAAATTCATGGTATAGACTATGATGAAACTTTTTCCCTTGTTGCTATGTTTAAATCTATCTAGATATTGCTTGCAATAGCTGCATATTATGATTATGAAATCTGGCAAATAGATGTCAAAATCGCTTTCCTTAATGGAAAATTAGATGAGGATGTGTACATGACACAACCTGAGGGTTTTGTCATTTCAAAAGATACCCTAAAATTATGCAAGCTACAAAGATCCATTTATGGGTTGAAACAAGCTTCTCGAAGTTGGAATCTTCGTTTTAATGAGGCAATCAAAGAGTTTGATTTCATTAAAAATGAAGATGAGCCATGTGTTTTCAAGAAAACTAGTGGGAGCACTGTTACATTCTTGGTATTGTATGTGGATGACATACTAATAATAGGAAATGACATACCTACCTTACAGTCTGTAAAGACTTGGTTAGGAAAATGTTTTTCTATGAAAGACTTGGGTGAAGCAACTTATATATTAGGAGTTAAGATCTATAGAGATAGATCAAGACGACTTCTAAGACTAAGTCAAAATACATACATAGATAAAGTACTGAAATGATTTAGTGTGGAAGAATCTAAAAGAGGATTCTTACCTATGAGCCATGGTATTTTGCTCTCGAAGGAAATGTGTCCTTCAACACCTCAAGAGAGAGAGCACATGAGTAAGATTCTATATGCTTTAGCCATTGGATCTATCATGTATGTCATGCTATGTAAACGTCCGAATATATCATATGTACTAAGTGTGACAAGTCGATACCAAGTAGATCCTGGTGAAGGTCATTGGGTTGCAGTCAAAAACATCCTTCAGAACTTAAGAAGAACTAAAGATACATTACTTATGTATGGAGGTGAGGAAGAGCTAAGTATAAAAGGTTATACTGACGCAAGCTTCCAAACTAATAAGGATGATTTTCGATCACAATTAGGTTTTGTGTTTTGCCTTAATGGAGGTGTTATAAGCTAGAAAAGCTCAAATCAAGATACAGTAGCAGATTCTACAACAGAAGCCGAGTATATTGCAGTAGGCGATACTGCAAAAAAGGCTGTTTGGATCAAAAAGTTCATATCTGAACTAGGGGTCGTGCCTAGAATATCAAATGCTATTGATCTACATTGTGACAACAACGGAGCCATCGCACAAGCAAAAAAAACCCAGATCTCACCAGCGATCCAAACACATACTTAGGCGTTACCATCTCATTCGTGAAATCATTGATCGAGGAGACGTAGAAATATGCAGAGTACCAACAGATGGTAATATCGTCGATCCACTGACAAAGCCTCTGACACAGCAGAAGCATGAGCGTCGCACTAAGTCTCTTAGTATTAGATACATGAGTGATTGGTCTCAGTGCTAGTGGGAGATTGTTAGAGTATGCCCAAAGACCAATCTTGAGATGGTTGTAAAAGACATACTTATTTTATCTTGTTTATTAATATAAAGCCATTATTATTATTTCAGTTTTATTCTGTGTATCTATAAATAAACTGAATTATAATAAAGTCCTTAGAATAATATAGTTATTCTTTAATGTTATTAGTAAAGAATTATTGTGGGCTTGGACAACAATAATGTATTAAGACTAATATGTAGTTGATTGATGGCAAAGTGTTGTCATTGACATGGAGATGTCAAAATCAATACATAATATGTGTTAGCGAACAACATACTGGACTGACCCGCTATGAGCATGTTTCTTGGATTATTATGTGACAGTCACAACATTGCTTATGGTGATAACTACATGTATGATCCTCAGACTTAAGATCATCATTATTTCAACATCGTGAGTGACATATTTTGATATGGTCAAACGTGTGTCGTAACTGACTACACTATAAAGACTGATATTGGATATGTCATAATTCATGTAGCGAAACATGGTTGATCAAGATAGGATTTGTCCCTTCTACATAATAGGAGTAATATCATAGGCCATTTGATTGAGTGAGACTAGAAAATGCATGGCCATGCTCGAATAAATTGATATGGGATATCATAATTATTTGTTTATAAAAGTCTACTCAAGATATCAAGAAACATTAGATGGACTATATAAGTGTGACTAATCCATGACTTGTGTCAGATCTAGATATGAAGACAAAAGGATAAAATACATAAAAGAAGTTAATCACAGAAAAAAGGTTAAATCGAACCACGAATTCATGTAACTTAGGTAGCAATGATGTATTTCTAAATGCCACTCGTTGCTTGTAATATTAGAATTGTTCTGGATATTACTGCTAACGTTACATGAACCTACAAGGGCCACACCCTATGATTGAAACAAACAAATATCGATTAGATAGCATGTGTACAAACTTGTTGTACACGTAATTAGTGAGAAACCAAAATTGTTATAATTATTGTAATTATGGATAATTTCATATATATATATATATGTTAATATTTGATAAGTTATTGTAATTATCAAATATTATTAAAGTATATATATATATATATCTAAAATAAACCTAATTAAAGTAGAATCAGATTCTATATATTTAATTATATTCGGTTAAAAATATTGTATATTTAAGAATTTAAATTTAATTAGAAATAGGTTTTTAAATGCTATATAAAGGCATAAGGTCTAGCAGCCATTTATCTCTTGGTTTTTGAAAACCCTCTCAAATTGTTAGAGAAGAGAAAATATTGTTCGTTTCATTCGGGTGGACTGCGTAGAGATCGGAACGCTATTGTGACGACTCAGATTCAATTTGGTTATTCTAAATTCCCTACGGATTTCTAGATTCCAGATTTATTAAGGTAACGTTTCATCCTTTATCACCCCGAATTCGTCCATTGTATATGGATCATTGGTGGATTACGCTATATCATTTTTCCACTGCGCCATGGGGTGTACCGGTGTTTCCCAACAGCAACGAGGGTGAAAAAAGGTAAGGCAAAGATGCACGCTGCAACAGATAATGTCCCAACAAGTGATGAAGTTTGGAAGAAAGTTCTTGCTATAGTGGACAAGACTCGATGTTGTAACGAGTACACTAGGAAGAGTTTCAGCCACAGTGCAAACAATAGATTTGGAATAGAATTTATTTTGTGCCAATGCCAAGACGTGACATAAGTCTTCTCTTGCTGATGTGAGAAGGACCACTCTAGTTGCTCTACTAGAATTATGAGAATTTCCTCTCATCATCTATAGCTATGATTTCTCTTCCGATGCAGCCACAAAATATGTATCAGCCAAGTCTGTGAATTTTCTTGACAACGTATGTAAGTTGGTGATACACTGAGAGAGGAGGCATCAAGTAAAATCATTAAGGAATGTTTTTTTTATATGAATAGTCCTACAGATGTCGATGCAACACCCATTGTTGCTAAAGATGATGAAGTCCTTGTTGAGGACATTGATGAAAATGAGGAAGATAGTTCCAATGCTGAGAAAACTGTTGCTAAGAAGTTTTTTGTTGAGAATGTTTTAGTTGCATCAAAGATTATGGATGCAACCTCAAAAAGATCAGAGATGAATCTAGTTGTTAAGAGACTGGCGAAAGTTGTGGCTACAGAAGATTAATAAAAGGCCAACCCACTTTACGATGGTACTATACAAAGCACCACCTCTCTTCATTCTTACTGTGGATACGATGATGCCGATGAAGAAGAGAAGCTTGAGAAATAAGAATAAGTTGAACACGATGAGGAGGCATTATTTCCTAAGAAAGAGAATAAGAGAAAATGCTCAAAGTCCAAGAAAAAATGCAAGAAGAAGTGTAAAGAAGAGAAGAAGAGCAAAAAGAAAAAGAGACGCTTCACCTCCTCCTCTAAGAGCCCGATAACTAAGTTAGTTTGTTTTTAGTTTTAGTAGGCATACATTCCATATAGTGTAATTTCATTTTATATTTTTGTATTGTCATGACATTTGCATTGTCATTATAATAATATTTAGTTGTAATATCATTATATTCATCATTGTAGCCACATGTTGTCATTTCTTTTTCTTTTCTTTTGCATTAGGGACAATACAATATTTAAGTTTGGGGTATATGCCTAGTAGTTGAAATGTACCCCGCACCCTTATTTCAAAATAAATTCAAGCAAATGCAAGGTTCTTTTTATTGAAATGTCTTTCACTTGCATTCAATGTATAAATCTTGAATTGTCTTGGTTATTGATAAATTGGTTGAATATACATGATGGATAATTGCATTTTTAACTCTGCATTAATATATATGTTTGTTTGATTAGAGAATATCTAGCATCATTCCTTTGATTTTTGATGACTTCCACATATTTCAGCATGTTCTATATATGTTAGTATATCTTATTAAGTATAAATAAAAGGCATTTGAATATGAGTGCAATAGAATAAAAGTATCATTAAGGGGGACACTCCTCTGCATGCATTAGAAAAACGAATCTTGCCAATGGTTGTCGCTGCATAAGTGTGTGTCATTGCAATGAAGTACTTTATGGGGTTCGTTGCACAACATCTTACTTAGTGAGATCTAGGGTGCATTCATTGTTCGATATCCCTTTCCACATAAAAAAGAGAAAAGAAAAACTTGAATATATATATATATATATATATATATTTGATATTTATATATTGTTATGTGTGGTACTAAATAAATGCTGATAGGAGGAATGAATCTGAGATGATATTAGGTATTCTTGAATTGCTTGCTTATTTAAAAACTTGATCAGTTTGAAAACGTCACACTAAAAGTGCAAGCAACACAATCGATGCAAGAATAGAAACAGGGAAATCTTGTTTGAATATCGATCCCAAGAGGATGATATATTCGGTTTAAGAATTATGTTGTCACAAGCCATTCTGTAAAAGTAGAAATTGTAAGTGGAATGGTGAATGCAATAAAAGAATAAAATAAGGTTTAAATGATCAATTGTGGTAGCATTTTATAAATATATAAAGAGTAGATAAATATAGAATAAAGTCTAGATCCTTTTGGTTTAGTTCAGTAGAAAGATCAAGTACACTTCGAGGAAGTTCGATGGCTCATTTACTAAAAATAAAGCAAACTTGAGTACTAGCTTCCATTTAGTCTTCAACTGCTGACGCGGGGACATAGATCAGCTACAACTCGCATTATGAGTCAAAACTATAACCCTTTGAAGGAGTGGATCAACTTTCGTTGTAGTACTCGTTAACCTGACTTGTCACTGCATCCATCGATGTTAGTGACTAGTTTAACACTCTCATGCAAAACATAAATCAGATCCAACAATTAAAGCTTAAGAAAAAACTAAGAGAAATATATATAAATTGAAGAGCAAGCTTCAACAAGTTCATAAAGCTCAAAAGTTTAAATGATCGTCAACTAAGTACGAAATACAAAAGTAATCTCCAATACAAAAGTAATCAACAACGTATTCTCCTTGATCAGCACTCTATTCCTCTTCTCCTTGAATAATTCTACCTCACATCACCTCGAATCTCCAGAAATAAGCTTAAGCCACCATGGAAGGATACAGAAAGCTTAGAGGTTGAAGATGATATCAAAATAGAAATAGCGTGACTCTCTCTCTCTTTCCGAATTCATCCTTTTATAGGTTGCCATAGAAAGTAAACTTGTCCTGCAGGTTTTTTGTGTGACCCAAGGCCGTACAAAGTTTGTTACAACAAATAATACAACTGGTAGGGTCGTCCTTATCTCTTAGCAGATTGGACAGCTAGCAAATACAGTGTCGAACTAGCTGCAGTGGTGAGACTTCCTCTGTAGAGAAATTAGAAATACAACGACAAGACAAAATAGGTAGAAATATGTGAAATAAGAACAACTGAAACTAAGTTAGATAAAATGCAGAAAGAGACATGAAAATACAAAAATGAATGCAATAAACACAGATGTAGGAACAACTAGATCTATAAATTTAAGAAAAATACATGCTCTTTAAAGAGCTATCATTTGGTCATGCAAACGGAGTGTTGTAATGCCTAATATTGGTCCCCGAAAGGGCTCATCTCTGAAGGAGTCGTTTTGTTGGCTATCTTTGGAGTTTTACCAAATACGGAAGTATGGAAGTACTGAGGAATATTTTCGAAATTTTGCAGAGACAAAGAAATTCGGCATAACGAGAACTATAATAAGTGCGTAAAGATAAAAAGACTTCAAAGATATTTGCTATTATTAGTGATTTCAATACCGTTTTGAAATCCAAACTACGTTCGTTTAAACATCTTCTGTCTTTACAGATATTTTTGCTACCTTCTTCCTTTCCAATGACATCCATAATTCCAATGCTTTGGGTGATATTATATATAAAGGGAAAAATAAATAATCGTGTTTATACGTCAAACAATAAATAAAACAACGTCGACCTATCGTTTTCTTATTTCTTCTCTTAATCCATGACTACTTTTCAAAGAGATTTTTAAAAAATCCGGGTAATAAACATGTGCATGGAGTCAATCATAGCAAATCAAATATTATGAATTTATAAATAGAACCGACACCCTAATTAAAGTTGAAATTATTCTTATTAATCACACCTTTTAAAAAAATGGTGAATGGAAATTTCCACAACCTCTTCACATTTTTATTGTAAATTTTAGGCTTAAGGGTGTAAGAAGCCCTTGAACTTTTGGAAAAAAAATTAATTAAGCCTCTAAATTATTTTTGCACCCAATTAAGCCCTTAAACTAAGAAATTTAATCAATTAAGCCTTTTAACTAAGAAATTAAATCAATTAAACCCTTTGACCAATTTTAACCATTAAATCTTGAAAAAAAAATTCTTGAGATATTACCGGCACATGATACACTACAGTTCTATAATGTTGCATTTACAAAAAAAAAATCAAAAAGTATTTTTTATAAATTTTGTAAGTTTTTTTTTAGAATTTTTAAAATATTTAAAGATTTTTTTAAATAAAATAAAAATTCTGGAAATTGTCAAGTGGAAACACTATGAAATAGCGCACTGTAACAGTGGATCGAAAAAATATTGTTCAGATTTAATAGTTAAAATTAGTTCAATAGCTTAATTGATTCAATTTCTTGATTCAAGGGTTAGTTGTGTCCAAAAAAAAAATTCAAGAGCTTCATTGATTTTATTTCAAAAATTTAAGGGTTTCTTACACCTTAAACCTAAATTTTACTATCTCTCCTTTCAAATTTTTTCTGCACTTATTCTATAGAAAAGTATACAATTTCCTCATAAAAACGAAAAAGAAAAAAAAAACGAGGGACAGAGGAGAGATTAAGATTGGAACTTAACGGCGTTAGTTTCTTCCTCTTGGAGCTTCAGACACTAACGCTGCATCTAGTCACAAACTGAAACTTAATAACATCATCTCCGACCATATAGCCGTTACTTTTGCTTCCGAAAGTACTATAAGCCGGGCATCTAACGTAAAGATGATATCTTCCAGAAACGAAAGCTCCAACCTTCCATCTCACCCGCCCATCAATCTTGATAGTTAGGAAAATCGACCCGGCTGCCTGTTCGGACTCCAAAGCCACGGAAAAGTCCGGCGAGATAGGGACCATGTTCCCGTAAACGAAAGGCGACCAAACGTTGACCTCCTTGTGACCCTGGTAAGTGGGAGGGAGTGCAGTGCGGGGTGTGATTTGTTGGTCCCTGTACGTGGCGTAGATGTCGAGCCTGTCATAGTAGATTCCGATTCTGTCGTTCGGGTTTCGAGACGACACCGTGACTTGGAAACTCGAAGTGAGGAAATTGGGGACGGAGGCGTTGAAGCCGTAGACGGTGGTGTCCTGGAGGACGAACCTGGGCTTGCTGGGTCGAAGGATAGCTCAAATGATAAGGATTGTGATAAGAACAATCAGGAGGAAGACCAGAATGCCGGCTATGATTCTTCGGAATAGTTTCCGGCGGCCTTTGCTATGGTGGCCGCATTCCTTATCCTTTGCCGACATGGTTGGTTGAAACTTGAAAGTGTGAGCAAAAATGAGACTTCTCTGTTTTGGTTTGTGTAATGAAATGAAAGTTTTCGTTGTCTTTCTTAATCTATATATAATTGTATATAGGAATCCATGTTAATATGAAATAAGAGTTTATTACTATATTACATGGTGGGGAAAACCAGTAATTATATTTATATGATTTTAGGTTGAATATACTTGGTAAATATGAATATATAAATTGATTACTAAAATAAATATAAACAAGTCCATTTTTAATCCATTCATTTTACCGAACAAATGAAAGATACAAAAGAGAGAAAAACATGTGACTGGAGAAACTAAAAATAAAAATCTCAAATGATTGGTCTCCATCCTTTGAATTATCTTCCTTTGATATTTTATTTTATTCTATGTTTTATTATGTTTGATTGTGATGCATGTTTATAAGTTACAAGTTACCAAAAAAAATGTAGACTATAGTCACTCTTCTTTTTTCAATATTCATTGATTAAAAAAACAAACAAAAGGAAGTTCACCATTTTGTTAATCAAACTTAGAAATCCAAAAAGGTTCGAGAGAAAAAATCAACAAAACCAATTAGAATAATAAAAAGTGAAGTTCAAGTGAGTTTGGATTTCATATATAAAAGATTGATGACTTTGGTTTGTAAAACGAAGTTTAAAACAAAAAGAATTGTACTTCATATTAAGATTAAAACTTTGTAAAGGTTAGACTTTAATTAAAGATTATTGAGTTCATACAAAACGAATAAAAATAAAACCCAACAAGTATTGTCCCAGCGGAAAAGCGGATGATGTTCATTTTGAGAGATACGAGTTCAAACCGCTTTGTCTATAAGATGTGTGCATATTGTCAAAGGGTTAAAATTATCTATAAACATATATTACTTTGCGGTCACCTTTAAACTATTAAAAATGAATAAAATCACAATTGACTTTATTTCTCTAATATTTCATCTCATATTTGTCGTTGCAGCTCACTTGACATGTGTTTTACTAGTATGATATTCCATTTTCTAAATTTTACAATTTAGTTTTAATTTTTCTTGTTATCCTTCTACTTTTCTTGTTATTTTTCTTTTTCTACTGCATATTTATTTCATTTAAAATATCTTTTTCATTTTGTTTTCTAATAAATTTGGTGTACATATTATTAAAAAAAATCTCCTTTGCACATGGTTTGACGGGTAGATGGGGAAGTCCAAGCAACATGTTACCAACGGATTCCTTGGACCCCACTTATCATTACAGACAAGTAAAGCTTCCAACTTGGGCTGCCCACTTTTTGGAGGTTTTATAAGCAGCCAGCCACAATGGAATATACACACTTTTTCTCTGCCATCCGAACCATAACATCATGCCCATGCCCCCCTACGGTCGGGTTAGGGGTTCAAACTTCGATTTTAACTGAATTAATTAGTCGAATCGATATTTTTCAGTATCAGTCGATTAATTTTAAGTTAGGTCTGTTAATAGTTAATAATTTTTTTAAACTTCGATTTTAACTGAATTAACTGACCGAACCGAATTGTACTTTTAAAAATTATAAAATGATCATTAAATTTTTTGATATATTATAAAATGATCATTAAACTTTATCAAATTACCACAAAATTATCATTAAATTTATTGAATTATTAAAAAATAATCATTAAACTTTTCAATATTTATCAATAATTTATAACATGCAATGAATCAATGACCATTTTGTAATAGTTCGATAAGTTTAATGGTTGTTTTATAACTTTTGAAAGTTCAATGACTAAAAATGTCATTTTAACATAGTTTAGTGACCATTTGTGTAATTTACCCAAAAATTTGTAACAAATTTCGATTAATTTAAAAACTGACCAAATTAACCGAACTTTTATCGGTTCGGTTAAAAAATCTCAAAAACTTTTCAGTTCGGTTAATGGTTAATAAAAAAATTCATTAATGAATTTTTGGTAGTTCAGTTCGGTTGGTTAACCGAATCGACCGATTAAACAGTATGGTTGGGGGAAGGAATCAATGACTCAAGCCCCCCTCTTTTTGCCAATTTTGTTTAATATCTCTTCTTCTTTCTCTGAATTAATGGTTTAGAAGTGCTTTTACCTTTGTATATACCAATATACTACATATTTCTCTTATATGAATTATTCATATACTACCAGCAAGGCCTAACTCCCTAAAATACATGTTTAGTCTCCAAGTAAACTACTTGAACAAGGGACCACATACCTAAGGATGATACATATCATCTTACAGTCGATAAAGGATAATCAAGTAGAAATAGCATACTTCTTTTCGGTGCCTCTATTTATGTCTCATCATTAAAAAAATAAGTTTATGATTTAGAATTAGGGTTTAAGGTCACGGCTTATGGTCAGGGTTTAAAAATTTAGATTTAAGGCTTATAATTTGATTTTTTAGTGTTAGGACACAAAAAATACTAAAAAGGACAAAAAAAATTTGTCCAGGATAATCACACTATCACCTAATCTGAATAATCAAACCACCTAATCTTCATTTTAATTTTAGATTATAGCAGACAAAACAGATTTTCCCTCGTCTCGTCTTCATATCCTTCATAATGTTTGTCATCAAAGAGTTTTTTAATCTCTTCTCCAGGTATATTATTGTTTGTTACTTGACATTTCACCAACCAAACAAATTTTGTTTTATAATAATGTAGCAAATTGCATTAATTATTAGCTTCTATTAATAATTGAGTCCGGTTAACAATTTTGCATTTAATATATTTTTAATTAATTTAAAGGAAAATATTATATATAATTAGTTTTTATATAAATATCATTTAAATCAATGATTATTATTCTATATACAGGCGATGAAATTTTTTTGTTTCCACAAGCGCCTTAATTTTAGGGTGTAAGGTCTCAATTTAGGGTTTAGAGTTTAAGGGTTTTAGTGTAGTGGTTTAGAATTTAGGGTTCATAGTTAGAATTTAAGGTGTAAAGTTAGAATTTATGATTTAGTGTTACGGTTTAAGTTTTAGGATAATATGGTTAGAGATTTAGGTTTTTACCTATAAACTTTAAACCCAAACTTTTATGAATAACCCTTAAATTAAAACTACTACACTTAAACTCCTAAACTTTAAACCCTAAACAAAGTCTCTAAATCTTAAAACAAAAAGCACTTATGTAAACAAAGTCTCCACAAACACTTGTGCATAAAATAATTATCCTTAAATCAATACCACTAAACACTATTAACATTTACACCTACAAATAGGAAAAGTTACCCTCCAAAATTAGGGTAGTCGACCAGAGTTATTATATAAATAAAAGTCAACAAATTTGAATGTTGCTTGGAAAGTTCCAATGAAGCCACCATGTGAACAAAATCAAATTATTCTCCACCTCAATTTTATGATTACTTCTTGTCTGGTCTGCTTCAACAAGTCTTCCCTTAGAAATTTTAAAATTTGAATTTAGATTTCACATGTTATCTGAAATATAAAGAATGAAATGTATATCTTTACACCTAATAATAAGAAAAGTAAATGTTATTTATTTCTAACCTTTTAAAAATGTGCACATATCGTGCAAACAAACTGATCGAATTCGAATATTTTTAAAACAATAGTACTTTATATTTTACTAAAACTACTCAATAGTTTCATATTAAAAAATTTAAATTCACTACAAGATAGACCTCTAATAAATTCAAAAATATATAATATTTTTTTATTTAAGGAATTAAATTCAAGTCTGTCCTGTTCAAGATAGAAAAAATCCTCGGTGAAATAGAAAAATGAGAGATTTAAGCTGATTTCATCCCTGAGCACAAACTGCCCACCACAAATCTTCTTTGTACCTCTCAAACTTCGCATTCTATCCTTTCATTTCTTTAGTTAGGTATGAGGTGAGGTGAGGTGAGGTGAGGTGAGGTATTTTTTGGAGGGCGGCTAAAAGTCCGTATGTTTTGAAATTTGTCCAAAAATTTAAAACGTTAGATTTTTTAATAATATTTTAGATTGAATTTTTGTGTATTTTTGACAAGTTTTGATATTTAATTTTTTTGATAACATTTTAAATTTTTTGACAAGTATCGATACTTAATTTTTTTGATAACATTTTAAGTGTTTAGACAAACGTTGATACTTACAAAATAAATTTTGATACTTGTCAAAAACACGAAAAAACTAACCTAAAATATTATCAAAACGTATAACAGTTTAAGTTTAGGACAAGTATCAAAATTTGTCATCTTTTAGCCGCACTCTAGACCTGTTGATCGTTAAACTCAGCCCCTTTTTCTAAACTTTTTTATTTCTCACATTTTCATATATAAAATTATTAAAAATTATTACGATATCTTAGAATGTTTAATTAAATTTTAAAAATAAAATTTTAGCTAAATGATTAATTTCAATGATAAATATTTATTGGTATAGATTAAAATATAGATTTGTGATAGTTTTTATATATAATTAATGAGGATTTTTTTGAACAAATTTATGAGAATTTAGAATAACTGTTCTAGCGGTAAAAGTTGACGTATTCTTTTTAGGTGATTCGAGTTTAAACAGTATAGTCTGTATATGTGTTAGTTTATTACAATTTAAAACTAAATTAAAATACTATATTATAATTGAATTAGAATGCTCAAGAATAAAATAAAGTAAAAGATAATGGTTACTTAGATATTTTTATAGAAGGGATAATACGATAAAGAGGTAGTTTAGAAATGGGAAAAATATAATAAGGATGTAAATTTTTCTTAACAGTTGGTAGTTTAGAGGGTATAGGGTTGTTAAAAAGAGAAAAGATATAAGTACATTTTAAGTTATTTTCTGATTGATTACCAATATATCGCTACGGTTAAAAATGAAACTAAAGTTAAATATTATTTGGAATAATAATAATTTTAGTCCTTAAAACTTATACATTCTATCAGTTTGGTTTTAATTTAAAATAATTTAATAAATTTGACTTTTTATATTTAAAAATTATATCAAATTATTCGTTGTGTTTCTTTTAAATTGTTTGCTCTTCATTGTTGATTATCATCCTTAGGCACCCTTATTAATACAAGTTATATCACCACCACTCTCCACCGCTGCTAATATTTTTGCTCGACAAAATAAAAACTTTATTAATAGATTTAAACGCCACTAAAAAGTGTGTTGCAAAGACCTCAAAGACCAAACTCTTGCATAGATAAACGTCTAATACTAAAACACACTAACAAAACTGAATATAACTCTACAATACCACCAAACCAGCTAAAGCATCTCGATAAAAAATGGGAACCTACACCTAACATCTTGAAATGAAAACAACCTAATATACAATCAGTTCCACATCAAGGAGGGCAAAGAACATGGAATGAACACTGTTGCGCGTAATAAGTGCTACGCAAATGTGCAAGTATACACGTTGCAAGTTATAGTATAAAAGATATCGTCTCCACAGGGATTGGTGCCACTTCAAGAATCTAGTCTCTTGCACTGTAAAAAGTAAAAACACAAATAGAAGATTATAGGAGTTTTAACTAATAACTAATCTAGAAAGCAATAAAGTAAAAGAATAAATGAGAAAAAATGAGAGAGATAGGCCAGGTTATCATGAGTTGAGGTGTGATAGCCGATTGGATCGTCTTGGTAAAAGAGTGCACGGGCAACTCAGTTGTCGTGGCAACTTGCACAACGGGGTTGCCTTGGCAACTAATCGATGGTTGCCTGGGCGACTAGTTGGGCAACTACTTGGGCGTCTGGGCAGCAACCTTCAAGGTTCGACAGAGCGTTCTTTAATGGTTTCTTCTTATCCCTAAGTCGAAACTCTAGCTACTTGTGCATGCCTTGATAATATATCCCTGCGTGAATCAAGGGTGAACAACAACCAATCTTGCGCTCCTCTTAGCTGTTGAAATCCTTAACTTATTCCTAAGCCGGATTAATCTTCACCATCAATAGATTGAATAAAGATCATATTCATTCGTTTCTTGAATCTAACTCTCCCGATATTAGATAAATAGATGAAGTCACGAGATCCTCTCCCAATTCACTCGCAAACAAGAATAAGAACCAAGAATGAATAAACCTTGAATAGAAAAGTGCAAACTCTTATTACCTAAACAAAATTCAATAGTTTCTCACAACCACAAAACACAATAACCATAGCCAAATAGATTTAGTTCATGGCTAGGTTCCAAAGAAACACAAGATAAATAATCCCTAACATGAACCTAATTGAACAAGAAAGAAAAAGATGAAGAATGAAGCTTGTTGAAATCTCCTTGCCCTAGATGCTTGTCGAAAATTCTCTCCTTTTGCTCTCTTCCAAGTTGACGATATGACCTCTAATTTATAGGGCTAGGTCAAAGTCCTTCTTTGAGGAGGAAGTTAAGTTGGAATTAAATTATCTGTAAAGAATATAATTCTTTATTATAATTATATTCCTTCTAGAACTTCTCCTATCTTCTTGGAATTTAATTCTTCTTTAATCTCTTCATGGAAATCAAATTCCTTTGGGATTTAGCTTTGCTCCACGTCATCTTGGGCTTGTCTAGTCATCAATTTCGACTACCATATCACCTTGTTCTTTGTCGACAATTGCCCTGGCAACTGGCTCGGCGTCTCCTTCATGCATTGCCTTGGCAACTAGCTTGGCATATCCTTCATGTATTGCCCTAGCAACTAGCTCTAGCCTTGCTTTGGCAAGTGATCCTGTACATACACACAAAACACACCAAAGCAACATCTTTTCCCACAAAAACTACCAAGTTATGTAATCAAGCTCAACGATGGAAGGAAACATGGATTAATGCATGAATGGCTAATTATGCAACTAATATGAGCCTAAGTCTAACAATAATATGAGTAAAAAGGGTCAGAAAAATAGTACTTTTGAACACTTATCACACCCCCAAACTCGAACTATTTCTTGTCCTCAAGCAATGCAAACTAATAATTACCTGCCAAGACTTCAATTTTCACAAACTTAGCTTAGAACTTGATTTCAATTCTCAGAATCGAGGCACAAAGTATGATTGGCTTTTTATTTTTCAGAAAACTTAGGAGTTACTCGAAATCAAACTATAATGCTTGTGAGTGTGTGCGGAGTTGTGTGCAAGTTGATTTTTCAGATTCTATGCAAACAAGAGGTTTTGAAATTACTTCATTGGGTTCTTTTTAACATGTTTTAACTAGAGCCAGTTTTGGGCACCTCTAGTGTTTTGTTTTTAGTTTTATTCTACTAGAGCCGATATCGGGCACCTCTAGTGATCAAATTTTTTTTACCACATACTAGAGCCAGTTTCGGGCTCCTCTAGTGATCAATTTTTTTAGCACATGCTAGAGCCAATTTCGGGCACCTCTAGTATTCATCCAATTTTTATTCTAATCCCCCAATTTGTTAATTATCAACCTAAGTTCACTAGAATTCCTTAAATCAATCAAACCACAATAGTGTTTCATCAAATTTAGCATCATAGTAAAATTCTAAGTTTTTCCATGGTTATCCTAGAATAAAAATTCTATCAATTAAGTGCATTGGCAAAGTCAACATCGGAAGTAACTAAACAATTATTGTACCAACTAAAGGCATGGCAAGAAATTTATGTATCCTAAATGTAATACTTAAGATAAATGTAACTAAACATGGTAACTACTAATAACAATCCCCCCCAAACTCGAGTGAGGCATTGTCCTCAATGCATGCATTAAAGGAAAATAAAAATAACAAAAAATAAAATGCAAACGGGGACTTACTCCGAGAGTTCGTCATCGTGGATGATTAGTTTCCTTTTGGTCGGTGTCTTGATTCTCTTGCTTGAACGCGATGGTTGTTTTCTTGTTGCCGGTGGTGGAATCGATCCTCGTACGGGGTTGTCCTCATCGTCCTCTTCATCAATGTTATTGGCTTTTCGCTTGGAGGATTCAATTGGTGCGGTCTTTGTTGGTGCAATAGAGGACTCGTCCAAATCTGAAAAATCAGAAAATGATTTCGTAGGAGTTGATTCGGGCATAGGTGCTTTACCTTTGGCTTTTGCAGTGGTTGCCGGGATGTCTTTAGCTTTGGTTGTTGTGGCATCTTCAGGGTTGGTTGCCGGGGCATCTGCTTGTGCAAGAACGATGTAGGTTGCCGCGGCATCATCTGTTGTGGTTGCCGTGGCGACTGCTTCATTGGTTGCCAGGGCAAGGATCTTGGCAGGAAAGATTGGGAACGGCACGCGATTGTCCGGGTACTTTTCTAGGATGACTTGGGTGATAACATTGTTGTGCTCATTCATGTACCGCATGAACATTATTTGCCGGTCTTCAATTTTCCTTAGGTGGCTCACCAATGGTTGCAAGAGTGCTTCAAAGTGTCCCGGGGTTGATGGTCGAGTTGCTCGGGTGTTAGGTGCTTGGGCATTAGGGATTGCCGGGGCGGCAGGAGTTGCCGCGGCGGCAGGAGCTGCCGCGGCGGCAGGAGTTCGCGGCAATTGGAGGCCTTGAAGATTTTCCCGGTGCCTCTCCCATTAGCTTTCGGATTTGTGCTTGATTCCAACCGAACTTTGGTATGGCCTTTTCATCGGTGGACTCACTTGGGACATGCATCTCCTTGCAAAGATTAGAAATTAAGCAAGGGAAAAAAAGAGAACCCTTATCTTTTGAGCTACATACAAAAATCTCATCACAAATAATTTTTCCAAAGTTAATGATGCGATTATGCAAAATAGAATGTATGAGCAAAAGACGTGGTATATCAACGGTAGTATTGTGTGTGGTGGGCATTAAAGAAGTTTTAACAAACTTATTCCGTAGTTTTGCCTCGGGTTTAAGCCGAAGGCGATTTATCGTGCCCTTGTATTTACCGTCGTTCCAATGAGTTCCCTATTGAGTGAGTTCTTGAAGCACCTTGTCGAGTTGCTTGGGCGTGATTTGATCAACGAAAGCTTGATGCTCTTCCTTCTCAATGTAAAGCCCGTAAAAGGTGTTGACGTTTTCGGGGCTTATGAGTATGGCCTCGTCACGAACAAAAACATAAGGATTATCCGGGTTAGGTGAGTGAGCATAGAATTCTCTTACCCATGAGATGTTACCCGGTTCTGATTGATGGCAAAAGATTTGCCACTTTTGATGTGCAATCCTCTCGAAGATGAATGGTTCAAGGCTGAAATCTTGATGAGAGTTGGAGTATTCAAATCCTTGTTCTTCATAAATCTTTCGGCTTTCAAACTTGGAGTGAAATCTTTCTTGAACCACCGGTGTAGCAAACTTCTTGTATCTTGGTTCTTTGGAGGAACTTGGATGAACCAAAAATTTAATTTTGGATGCCATGGATGATCTTGGTTGTGAGTTTTGTAAAAACAAATAAAAGAAAATAAAAGAAACTAAAGAGTTACAAGATAAAAAGTAGGAATAGGTTAAGGGTGATGGGTTTTATAGAAAAGATAGGTGGTAAATATGGTGGGTGGGATTAGGGGAAGACTGATAAGTGTTCAAAAGTACTATTTTTCTTACCCTTTTTACTCATATTATTGTTAGACTTAGGCCCATATTAGTTGCATAATTAGCCATTCATGCATTAATCCATGTTTCCTTCCATCGTTGAGCTTGATTACATAACTTGGCAGTTTTTGTGGGAAAAGATGCTGCTTTGGTGTGTTTTGTGTGTATGTGCAGGATCATTTGCCAAAGGAGATGCCGAGCTAGTTGCCAGGGCAATGCATGAAGGAGACGCCGAGCTAGTTGCCAGGGCAATGCATGAAGGAGACGCCGAGCCAGTTGCCAGGGCAATTGTCGACAAGAGAAAAGGTGATATGGTAGTCGAAATTGATGACTAGACAAGCCCAAGATGATGTGGAGCAAAGCCCAAACCCAAAGGAATTTGATTTCCATGCAGAGATTAAAGAAGAATTAAATTCCAAGAAGATAGGAGAAGTTCTAGTAGGAATATAATTATAATAAAGAATTATATTCTTTAAGGATAATTTAATTCGAACTTAACTTCCTCCTCAAAGAAGGACTTTGGCCTAGCCCTATAAATAAGATGGAGATTTCGACAATTGAGGGAGAGCAAAAGAGAGGGGAATTTCGACAAGTCCAAGGAGGGCAAGAGGAGAGAATTTTCGGCAAGCATCTAGAGCAAGGAGGATTTCGACAAGCCTCCTTCTTCATCCTTTTCTTTCTTGCTCGATTGGGTTCATGCTAGGGATTATTTATCTTGTGTTTCTTTGGAACCTAGCCATGAACTAAATCTACTTGGCTATGGCTATTGTGTTTTGTGGTTGTGAGAAACTATTGGTTTTTGTTTAGGTAATAAGAGTTTGCACTTTTCTATTTCAAGGTTTATTCATTCTTGGTTCTTATTCTTGTTTGCGAGTGAATTGGGAGAGGATCTCGTGATTACATCTATTTAACTAATATCAGGAGAGTTAGATTCAAGAAACGAATGAATATGATCTTTATTCAATCTATTGATGGTGAAGATTAATCCGGCTTAGGAATAAGTTAAGGATTTCAACGGCTAAGAGGAGCGCAAGATTGGTTGTTGTTCACCCTTGATTCACGCAGGGATGTATTATCAAGGCATGCACAAGTAGCTAGAGTTTCGACTTAGGGATATGAAGAAACCATTGAAGAATGCTCTGCCGAACCTTGAAGTTTGCTGCCCAGACGCCCAAGTAGTTGCCCAGGCAACCATCGATTAGTTGCCAAGGCAACCCCGTTGTGCAAGTTGCCACGGCAACTGAGTTTCCCGTGCACTCTTTTACCAAAACGATCCAATCGGCTATCACACCTCAACTCACGATAACCTAGCCTATCTCTCTCTCATTCGATCTCATATTTTCTTTTACTTTATTGCTTTCTAGTTTAATTATTAGTTAAACTCCAATAATCCTTTATTTGTGTTTTTACTTTTTACAGTGCAGGAGACTAGATTCTTGAAGTGGCACCAATCCTTGTGGAGACGATATCTTTTATACTATAACTTGCGACGTGTATACTTGCACATTTGTGTAGCACTTATTACGTGCAACAAAGGCGAAAAAGGGTTTTGGTTTAGGGGAAGGGTGACGGCAAGGGGTGTTTAATTAGGGTAAGTTGGAGGCTTTATATAAGCCTTAGATTCAGCCCATTAATTTCCTTATTGAAGATGTTTTCCTTCTTGGATTAAAATTCCTCTTTATCTTGAACTCTTTTCCTACAATTCAAAGACAAATCAAATAAGGATTAAAATTAAAGATAAACTAATAAAAGAAAATAAATAAAGATGTGTAAATGGATTCTTAAACTTAAAGAAAGATAAAACAAAAGAAAATCTATCCTAAAAAAACAAATAATCGAAAGTAATAAAAAAATTAAAAAATAAAAATTAAATAGTTCAAAAAAAATTAAAAAAATAAAATAAAATAGAATAAAATATCGAAAGGAGAGCATGCTCATGCATCTCCTAAGGCGACCACTTCTTTGTTACGTTCCACATGGGCACTATTGTAGTGTTTCAATCTTTGTCTATTAACTTTGAATTCATGTTTGTCAGTGATGGACTTGATTATCACGGCACCATGGGAGAATGGTTTGACAACTTCGAATGGTCCCGACCATCTTGATTTCAGCTTTCCCAGGAAAAGTTTTAGCCGAGAATTGAATAGGAGAACTAGTTGCCCTGGCGTGAATTGCCGTGGCAATAGTTTTTTGTCATGCCATTGCTTTGTTTTCTCCTTGTAGATTCGTGCATTGTTATAGGCGAGTGCACGGAATTCTTCTATCTCATTGAGGTCTGACAAACGCTTTTGTCCGGCACTTTCCCAATCTATATTCACGGTCTTGATTGCCCAGTATGTCTTGTGTTCGATTTCCACCGGTAGATGGCATGTTTTGCCATACACAAGTCGGAAGGGGGACATACCTAAGGGTGTTTTGAATGCAGTGCGATATGCCCAAAGTGCGTCATCTAGTCTTAATGACCAATCCTTCCTAGAGGGATTTACAACTTTCTCGAGTATACCCTTCAATTCCTGGTTGGAAATTTCTGCTTGCCCGTTGGTTTGTGGGTGATATGCCGTGGCGATCTTGTGTGATATGCCAAAGCGTTGCAACATCTTGGCAATAAGTTTGTTGTCAAAATGCTTGCCTTCGTCACTGATAATTTCTCTCGGCATCCCAAACCGTGTAAATATGTTTTTTCTACAAGAATCGTTGCACGATCTTGGAATCGTTGTTGGGAACCACAGCTACCTCAACCCATTTAGACACGTAGTCGATGGCAAGTAGAATGTAGAGGTTGCCGAATGAAGATGGGAAAGGTCCCATAAAATCGATTCCCCATACATCGAACAATTCTACTTTGATGATGTTCTGGAGCGGTATCTCATGTCGTCTAGAGATATTGCCCGTCCTCTGGCAACAATCACATTGCTTGTAAAAGTCTTAGGCATCTTTGTACAATGTTGGCCAATACAAATCGGATTGCAAAACTTTGGCAGCTGTACGAGTTCCTCCACAATGTCCTCCATAGGGTGAAGAATGGCATTGCCAGAGTACATTCTGTTGCTCTTCTTCAGGGACACATCGGCGTATAACCTGATCTGCACATTCTTTAAACAAAAGAGGCTCGTCCCAAAAGTAATGCTTAGCATCATGGCGGAACCGCTTCTTCCCTTGGTGAGTAAGGCCATAAGGTAAAATACCACAAACAAGGAAATTAACTAAATCTGCGCACCAGGGTATTGCTGAGGAATGTGCTGCCTTGGCGACTGCTCCCAAAATTGCTGAGGCGTGCACGTCAAGGGCTGCTGCGGCATCGAGAGTTGCCAAGGCGTCGAGGGTTATCGAGGCGTGCGCGTCCATGGTTGCCAAGGTAACTAAAAGTTGTTCATCCATGAATACATCGCATATCTCTAGATTCGCGTCCTCCTCTCTATTGCGTTCTAAACGTGATAAGTGATCGGCCACTTGATTTTCTGTTCCTTTCCTGTCCTTAATTTCAATATCAAATTCTTGTAAAAGTAATATCCAACGAATCAAACGAGGTTTGGCATCCTTTTTAGCAAATAGATATTTGATTGTCGAATGGTCCGTATGAACAATTACCTTTGTACCAATCAAATAGGATCGGAACTTGTAAAATGCGAAAACTACAGCTAGTAACTCTTTCTCCGTTGTTGTGTAATTCACTTGAGCATCATTAAGAGTTTTACTAGCGTAGTATATCACATGGAAGGTCTTACCTGTGCGTTGGCCTAGGACTGCTCCTACCGCGAAGTCACTTGCATCACACATGAGCTCAAAAGGTAGCGTCCAATCTGGTGGAACGACAATGGGTACCGAGGCAAGCTTCTTCTTTAGGGTTTCGAATGCTTGGGTGCAAGAATCATCAAAATCGAAGACTTTATCCTGTTCAAGCAAATTGCACAAGGGTTTAGTGATTTTAGAAAAATTATGAATGAACCTCCTGTAAAAACCTGTATGTCCAAGAAAACTTCGAATTCCTTTAACCGAACTTGGTGGGGGTAATCTCTCGATCACATCCACCTTGGCTTTGTCTACTTAAATTCCCTTGGATGAAATCTTGTGGCCGAGCACTATTCCTTCATCTACCATAAAATGGCATTTCTCCCAATTGAGGACTAAATCAGTTTCTTCACATCTTGCCAACACCCTCTCTAAATTGCCGAGACAGCTATCGAAGTCATTACCAAAAATAGAAAAATTATTCATGAAGATCTCAAGGAAGTCTTCGACCATGTCTTAAAAGAGTGCCATCATGCATCTTTGGAAGGTTGCCGGGGCGTTACACAATCCAAACGGCATCCTTCGGAAAGCATAAGTACCGTATGAGCATGTGAATGTTGTCTTTTCTTGATCTTCTGGTGCTATGGCAATTTGATTGTAACCTGAATAACCATCAAGAAAACAATAAAAGGGTTTACCTGCAAGACGGTCAAGCATTTGATCAATAAAGGGTAATGGGAAGTGGTCTTTCCTAGTGGCTTTGTTTAGCTTTCGATAATCCATACAAACCCTCCAACCGGTTACAGTCCTAGTTGGAATGAGTTCATTGTTTTCATTACTTACCACCGTTATACCTCCATTTTTTGGTACACATTGTACCGGACTTACCCATGTACTATCAGAGATAGGGTATATAATGCCGGCGTCAAACCACTTGATGATTTCTTTCATTACAACCCCTTTCATGGCATGATTCAGTCTCCTCTGGGCCTCAATTGAAGGTTTGTGATCATCTTCCAACAAAATCTTGTGCATGCACACTGCCGGGCTAATTCCCTTCAAGTCGGCAATTGTCCATCCTATTGCCTTTTTGTGTAGCTTCAACATTTTGATCAGCTTCTTTTTCTGCTCAGGCTGTAACTTAGAATAAATAATTACAGGCAATGTATTATCGGTTCCTAAGTATGCATATTTTAGTTGCTCTGGCAATTGTTTCAACTCAAGAATCGGTGGTTGTTCAATAGAGGGTTTTTCGAGCTTACCTTCTTACCTGAGTAATCCAGTGGTTCAAAGTATGTACCTGGTCGATTGACTAGCCAATTTGCCTCTTCTTGTTGTTCCTCATCGACCGGTTCTTCATACTCTTCAGGTTCCTCTTGATTGGCAATGTAGTTGCCGAGGTAACTATTTCCTTGTCGAAGTTAAACTCTATCGTGGCATGAAGAAGTTGGCATTCTTCTGGATCATCGGCATGCCTTAGTGTTTGGAAAACATTTAGTTTAACTTGCTGGTCATTCACCCTCATTGTGAGTCCTCCCTTTTCAACATCGATCAAGGTTTTCCCTGTTGCTAGGAATGGTCTCCCGAGAATGATAGGTGCATGCTCATCTCCTTCACAATCCAAAACAATAAAGTCAGTGGGAAAAATAAATTTATCAAATTTTACCAGTATGTCCTCGATTTTTCCCTCTGGATGCACATAGGATCTATCGGCTAGCTGCAGCATAACTGTTGTAGGTCTTGCCTTCCCGATTCCTAGTTTCTGAAAACCGATTTAGGCATCAAGTTTATGCTAGCCCCAAGGTCGCATAATGCTTTCCCGACATAGTGGTTTCCAATGGAACAGGGTATTGTGAAACTTCCGGGATCCTTCAACTTGGGTGGCATACGATTGTGCAACATTGCCATGCATCCCTCTATTGCGGCAACTGTTTCAAACTCTCCTAGCCTTGTTCTCTTGGACACAATGTCTTTAAGAAACTTGGCATAGTTTGACATTTGTTCAATTGCTTCCACAAATGGCAAGTTGATGTGGACTTGCTTTAGGATATCAAGAAATTTCTTGAATTGGTATTCTTGCTTTTGTCGCTTCAACCTTTGTGGGAATGGTGGTGTAAGTCGGATATCTTTGATCTTTTCATTGGTTTGGAACCTGATTGACGACATTGCCGGGACAACTGAAGTTGCCGAGGCATTATCAATTGGGGTTGCCGAGGCATGCTTATCACAAGTTTCTGAAGCATCCTTATCGTCGGTTGCCGAGGCATGCTTATTGCCGGTTGCTGCAACAATTCTTGGTTCAGCATCTGAGGCTTTGTCGCTAGGTTCGTCTTGATCTTTTTGTGGATTTTTGTTTGATGAGCGGGCTTGAGCCTCTCTAAGTTGTTGGCCACTTCTAGTGGTGATTGCCTTACATTTCTCATGGCCAGTTCCTCTTGCGACTTCAGTATCGCTAGGAAAACCTCCTTGCGGTCTAGTATTCAGATTTTGAGCAAACTGTCCGACTTGATTTTCCAATGATTTGATTGCCGCCTCTTGGTTTTGCAATCTCATCTCGGTCCTGTTAATAAAAGCATCAGTTCTTTTTATGAAGTTACTATTCTCAGCCATATAAGATTCAATTTTCATCATAAAAGCATTTAGAGAATTTTCCAAAAAACTAGATGTTGTCGGTTGTTGGTGCGGTAACTATTGCCGTGGCATATTCTGCTGGAATCCCGATGCTTGTGCATTCTAATTGTTCTGGTTTAGAGCATTGTTGGGATTACTCCATGAAAAATTAGGGTGCTTCTTCCAAGCTGGATTGTATGTATTGGACATCACATTGGTGTTCCGATTGTAATTCCCCACATAGAATTTGGATTCGGATTCTCGCATACATTGGAAGAATCATGGTTATCACCACATAACTCACAAAAAGAATACATTACCTTGACCTCATGTTTGTTGTTTGGTTTTTGCATGTTCTGGACCATCTTGGTTAAAGTGGCCAATTGTGCCGAAATTGAATCCGATGATGCTAGTTCATGTATTGTGGCTTGGCGTCTAACTCCTCATCTTCTAGTAGAGGGGAATTGATAATCATTCTTGGCCAGCCTGTTTAGAATTTGCATTTCTTCCTCCAACGACTTATCTAGGAGTATTCCGTTTGCCGAGGCATCTAGCATCATCTTTGTTGGTGTATTTACGGCGTTGTAAAACATTGTTACTTGAGTCCACACCGGGAATCCGTGTAGGGGGCATTTGTGTAGAAGTTCTCTATATCGGTCCCAAACCTCGTACATGGATTCATCATCCTGCTGCCAAAAAAAGAAGTAATGTCGTTCTGAAGCTTATCAGTCAAATTTGTAGGATTAAACCGAGCAAGGAAATCATGACAAAGATCGGTCCAAGATGCTATTGATCCGGGCAGAATGCTATTCAACCATGCTTTTCGCCTATCCTCGGTGAATAGGGAATAATCTTAATCGTAAGACATCGGGGTGACTCCGTGTATTTTGAACGAGTTGCAAATCTCGAGGAAAGATTTAAGATGCTGTCGTGCATCTTCAGTTGTTGAGCCGCCAAATTGACCAATTGTGTTAATCATATTAAACATTACCGGTTTTAACTCAAAGTGGTCGGCTTCAATTTCAGGTGCGACAACTCCTGGATTAAGTCCATCAAGATCTTCTTCAAGATAGTCTCGAATAGTTCTGTTTCGTGCAAGAATCACTCCTCCTGCTGCTGGAACATCTTGATTCATATTGCCGTCTTGATTAGCCATTGCTACTCTTATCCTTCGTCTAAGTCTTTGTAAGGTTTGTTCGATTTCTGGATCAAAGGGATATTCTGATGTAATCGGTCTTGCCCTACTCATATACCAATGCAAAACCAAAGTTTGTTAGCCCTTTGAATCTTAAACAAGAAAAGTAAAAAGAAAGTGCAAGAAAATAAAAACAAAGTCGCTGTTGCCAATCCCCGGCAACGGCGCCAAAAACTTGTTGCGCGTAATAAGTGCTACGCAAATGTGCAAGTATACACGTTGCAAGTTATAGTATAAAAGATATCGTCTCCACAGGGATTGATGCCACTTCCAGAATCTAGTCTCTTGCACTGTAAGAAGTAAAAACACAAATAGAAGATTATAGGAGTTTTAACTAATAACTAATCTAGAAAGCAATAAAGTAAAAGAATAAATGAGAACAAATGAGAGAGATAGGCCAGGTTATCGTGAGTTGAGGTGTGATAGCCGATTGGATCGTCTTGGAAAAAGAGTGCACGGGCAACTCAGTTGTCGTGGCAACTTGCACAACGGGGTTGCCTTGGCAACTAATCGATGGTTGCCTGGGCGACTAGTTGGGCAACTACTTAGGCGTCTGGGCAGCAACCTTCAAGGTTCGGCAGAACTTTCTTCAATGGTTTCTTCTTATCCCTAAGTCGAAACTCTAGCTACTTGTGCATGCCTTGATAATACATCCCTGCGTGAATCAAGGGTGAACAACAATCAATCTTGCGCTCCTCTTAGCCGTTGAAATCCTTAACTTATTCCTAAGCTGGATTAATCTTCACCATCAATAGATTGAATAAAGATCATATTCATTCGTTTCTTGAATATAACTCTCCCGATATTAGATAAATAGATGAAGTCACGAGATCCTCTCCCATTTCACTCGCAAACAAGAATAAGAACCAAGAATGAATAAACCTTGAATAGAAAAGTGCAAACTCTTATTACCTAAACAAAATCCAATAGTTTCTCACAACCACAAAACACAATAACCATAGCCAAATAGATTTAGTTCATGGCTAGGTTCCAAAGAAACACAAGATAAATAATCCCTAGCATGAACCTAATTGAACAAGAAAGAAAAAGACGAAGAATGAAGCTTGTCGAAATCTCCTTGCCCTAGATGCTTGTCGAAAATTCTCTCCTCTTGCTCTCTTCCAAGTTGACGATATGGCCTCTAATTATAGGGCTAGGTCAAAGTCCTTCTTTGAGGAGGAAGTTAAGTTGGAATTAAATTATCTGTAAAGAATATAATTCTTTATTATAATTATATTCCTTCTAGAACTTCTCCTATCTTCTTGGAATTTAATTCTTCTTTAATCTCTTCATGGAAATCAAATTCCTTTGGGATTTAGCTTTGATCCACATCATCTTGGGTTTGTCTATTCATCAATTTCGAATACCATATCACCTTGTTCTTTGTCGACAATTGCCCTGGCAACTGGCTCGGCGTCTCCTTCATGCATTGCCCTGGCAACTAGCTCGGCATCTCCTTTATGTATTGCCCTAGCAACTAGCTCTAGCCTCGCTTTGGCAAGTGATCCTGTACATACACACAAAACACACCAAAGCAGCATCTTTTCCCACAAAAATTACCAAGTTATGTAATCAAGCTCAACGATGGAAGGAAACATGGATTAATGCATGAATGGCTAATTATGTAACTAATATGAGCCTAAGTCTAACAATAATATGAGTAAAAAGTGTAAGAAAAATAGTACTTTTGAACACTTATCAAACGCCATCAACAGAAGAACTTCATTTTCTTAAACGAGAACCCGCTATACAATCATCCTAATTCAAACCTTCGATATACAACTCTATAGAGCTAATAAAACCTGCTAGAGCATCGCGTACAAAAATGAGATCTCGCAACCAGTCAACTCTATAGCCTTGAGCAAGGATGATAAACCGCTATCAAGTTCACGAGAAAAATAGAAAGAAATCCCAAGTAACATCACGAAATAGAAAAACATGTTATCACAATCATGGAACAAAAAAAAAAGAATGTTCAACAATCCTTTCTTTGGCTAGAGCAACAACAAAACAAATTACCTATCATAAAGATATGAACAATAATCACACACAATAAAGAGTGGCATGATGATTTCATAATTCTGAGGACCACCCATAATTGTCAGTCTCGAATAAACATCATAATGACATAAAATAACCATTTTAGATTCATAATCGACACTCGTCGTCCACACATATTTTGAAGAAGCCGACACACCACCAACACCTAACATCTTCAAATGATAACTACCTAATACACCATCAATTCCACATCAAGGAGGGTAAATGACATGGAATGAACGCCATCAATAAAATAACTTCAACTTCGTAAATGAGAATTCGTTTTACAATCATCCCAATTCAAACCTTTGATATACAACTCCACAAAGCTAATAAAATCAGCTAGAGCATCGCGTAAAAGAATGAGACCTTGCAACCAGTATCAAAAATCAATATGTGCTAAAAAACAACATAGCCTCAAGCAAGGACGATAAACTGCGGTTAAGCTCACCGAAATATAGAAAGAAATATTAAGTATTAGTACAAAATAGAAAAACATAGGATTCACAAAGGTCAACACAATTAAGAAACAAAAAACGACAGCTAAACAACCTTTTATCTGACTAAAGCAATAGTGAAACGAATCATATCTCATGAAGATATGAACAATAACCGCACATAATACAGAGTGACATATCAAATTTATAATCTTGAGGACCATCTATAATTGCACAACCTTGTATAAACATCATAACACCGGAAAACAACCACCTTAGATTTATAATCATCATTCGTCAATATCACATATTTCAAAAAGGCTCTTAAGGAGAAGTTGACACAACCCCACTCTTGCTAAATTTTTAGGGTAAAGTTCACAAATGGTCACTAAACTTTAATCAATTATTCAATTTAGTAACTAAATTTTCAATTGCTTCAATGTTACCATTAAACTTTTAGTTTTGCTCTAATTTGACCACTGACCAGTTAACAACCATTAAAAGAGTGACATGGCAGTTAAAATATTTTGTATAATAACATAATTAGTCCTCAAAGTTTGTACATTCAAACAATTTAGTCATAATTCGTAGAAAATAATTTAACCCAAACCATAAATCCTAAACACAAAACCCAAATCTCAAAAAATTAAGCAACCAATAAAATAAAGAGGAGAAATAGGTGCCTTTTAACATGGTTCGATGCGTCAGGTAAAAGCATTTTCCTTTCATCTTGTCTAAAAAAATTTCAACCATCTCCAATTCCTTCTCTTCCACGACTCATCCTTCCACTCCACTTGACTCGTTCAACACCCGGTCTAACTTAGTTCGCGGCTCACTCTTCAACATGATTCCCCAAACTCACTAAAAACCTTAAACCAACCAACAAATTCATCTTCAATCCTCACTCTATCTTCTATGTCATGTTCTCAATGTCCTCTCTTTCGCTCTTACTTCTCCTCTTTTTCCTCTCTTTTTTCTCCTTTTCCCTCTCCAATCATTCTCCCAAAGGCAATTCATATGTTTATTTCATTAAACAGTGCATAGAATTTTAATTATTTTCCATTTTTATCATCTTCTAACAATTTTTTATTTGTTTTTGTAGGATATTTGATTGATTGCAACGCGTCAGTGAGAACAGTAATCGACAGCCGAAAATGGCTTCCAGTAGGTGAATTCATTTCCACCAGTACATAAAGAAACATGACGATCCCCAACCTCCCCCGCTTTCTCCACTGTTCAATCCCTCTTCAAAACAATCTACGTTGTAAGTTATGCTACGCTGCACATGTTTACAGAGGTGCAAGGTACTTGATCAAAACAACTTACTATTACGACAGAGTAAATAGATTAAATTTAGGGTTTATGGCTCAATAGTTTAAGTTTAAAGTTTCAGTTTTTAATTTTAGGGTTAATTTTTTTAATTAAAAATAGGTCAAGATTGAAATAATGTGTAATGAGGGTTAAATTTATTATTATTTTTAAATTAGGACTAATTCGTTTAAATGTGTAAACTTTGAGGATTAAATGTGCCACATCATCCTTTTAACGGTTGTTAATGGGTTAGTGGCAAAATTGGAGTAAAATTAAAAGATTAATAGTAACATTGAAGCAATTGGAAGTTTACTTACTAAATTGAATAATTGATCAAAGTTTAGTGACGGTTTGTGAACTTTACCCATTGCTTACTAACTCAAATGAAAGTCTTTTAATAGATTGAAACACCACTAAACAATGGGTTACTGTAACACCCTCAATCCGGTTTAGAAGAGAACCGAAATTGAGGATGTCACTATAAGAAAATTTCATTAAACATGACACATACATCCAAACCTCTAGAGTAATTTCAAATAGGTTAACAAAATTTTTCTTTATACATTTACAACTTATAACATGTTAAAAGCAATTCCAACAAATGTTCCCTATTTGAAAATTTGCTAACATCGTAACTTATGAATCAAGTTAATTCATTTAAATTGTTAGAATTTGATTACAATTCAAATGTAGCTATATTGGTATAACTTGATTCATAACACACCTTAAATCTTAGCCAACAACAATCTGACGTTACGAATAGTAACTTAGCCATCAAGTAACTAATCATACATTATACTCACATATCTTAAACTACAAGCAATTATTCAAATTGAACAACCATTTGCACCACACATAAACATATCATACCATCGATCAACTTTTCAAGCATTAAGCCTAGCATGACTCAACTATCAAGCAAGCATTTAATCACATTTTCTCATGACTTCACTAACAAGCAAAATAACAATTCATCTCAACTACGAACAACTCTATTATTAATCAAGATCAATGTTTTTATACTAATTCACACTTAGCTTTTAAAACAAAACTTGATTTTAACAAAATGTCTAAATCTTGTAAGACCTTGGATACATCTAAATATTTTATTATGTTTAGGACCATAATAGGTTTAACCATGCACATTGGAGTAATGTGGACCAAAGACATATTAAGGTAGATTTAGATCCAACTACCCCTAAGGGCTTGAACAAAAGGGTAAGCAAGGTTTTCAACCAATTTCTTGTAATTCAAGTAGCAATTAATTAAGATTAAGACCAATCAAACATGTGATTATACCTTTACAAGAGTATTTGATAAATCATATCTATTTGCTCAATTAGAAAGACATTACTATAATTCATTAATTAATCTATAAACTCTATTGGTTTCTCCTTTTCATAGATTATGAATACATAAGATACTTGACACACAAGTCATCTAACTTGACATATCATTACATGAGTTATTAGTTAAATAATGTATCAATTATTCGAACCAAACATGTACAAGCTTGGCAGTATACAATGCAATTCTACAATAAAACTATTGATATGCTTCTAAACATTTGCTATGCCACCATCTAAGGAGTTCAACTAAGAAAGTCTAAATCTACTTAGAAATTTTAGGCAGTGAC
This sequence comes from Hibiscus mutabilis, assembly GCA_019671005.1. Lineage (NCBI taxonomy): Eukaryota > Viridiplantae > Streptophyta > Magnoliopsida > Malvales > Malvaceae > Hibiscus > Hibiscus mutabilis. Next base: position 54,694,662 of record CM033714.1, on the reverse strand, counting down.
TTGCAATCTTTCAACACGGCAAACTCAAGGAGAAATCATTAAAAACCTGTATATGCATGAAAATGAATGCATTAGGCTTATATGACCTAAGTGAGGTAGTGATGACAAAATAACAAACAATAATAATATTCATGATCTTTACATGACAACTAAGCCAATCAAGCATATAAATATACAAGAATTGTCATATATCTTTAGTTAGTTAATATACAACTTGTTTGCTGGAACTCATTTATGTACTTTGATCTTTCAAGGTTCATTCATAATCCTTTCGAAAGTTTAGCTTTTAGCACTTCTTTTTCTCACTAAGATCTTAATACTTCATATGTTCACCAAGAGCTCAATATTTCATATGCTCACCAAGAGCTCAATATTTCATAACTTGTTCATAATTCTCTTGACTTCTTTATTTGATTATATACATTTCATGCCTTTTAAAAGTTTGCCTTGGACCTCAATTGGTTATGAATAACATTGGTCCGTGTTTGACCATATCGGTCCAAGCGATACTTAGCCCAAAGCACATAACAATGGCTAATATCGAAAACATATCAATCTTATATTCACACTATGCAACCAAACTGTCACCATTCTCCATACATCTCCCTCGTGACCTCCTATTGTTGCCAATATACATATCACATATAGATGGGGCGTCCCCCGAGCCGTAGCTCATGGACCGTAGTCCCAAAGTATACCATGCATCATACCAAGGTGTCCAAGGGCTTCCATTGTAAAGGCAACGTAGATGTCTTATCTTATACTTGATATTGGGGGAAAATATCTTATTGCACAAGTAATCTTGTTTGTCATTTATTCAATGTCTTATGATTCAAGTAATCTTCTTGGTTCTTTGCTTACTGTCTTTTAGTATAAGATAAGTATTATGTTTTCTTGAAGTATAATTTCTTATAGTTTTAGGGTTTTCATGCGATTCTTGTTTACTAAACTTTCTATAATTGATAGTCATTACCCAATTCAAAGCAAAACTTAAACATAACATATTTCAAATCACAAGTAATAAACATCTAGCTCAAACATATAATACATTCATGATGGACATGTGATACTTACATTACAATGCCATGAATGTAACCCCGATCCCGTATGCTCTAGATGAGCCTTATGCAACTAACCATATATGATTCACATTCTCACATTTAGTATCATAATTCATTCAAAATAAAGATCAGGGTGACTTCGTGTCACCCGAAGTAATTGCAACTACACTCACCTTTTATCCCGAAGTTACGGGATACCTGAACCATCGTCGCACCTCTCTTTCCCAACTTACTTCCTCAACAAGGTGTGTACCTCAATCAAATAACTATCGTTACGATTTACTCATTTTAATTCATTTATTAACAATTCAAATTCCTCATATGGGCATAAATATATTCTTACAAACAACCTTAACACATAGATATTCTATTATGTAAGTATGAAACAGCCCAACGTACTTTTTTGACAATACAAAATAGTCCCAAAGGTAGATATACATACACTTATGCTTGAACAGTCCATTGCTCATGTATATACTTACTTATATATCCTCATACTAAGCAACAAGGTCTTACTCTACTTAACTTATCATTCAATTCAGTTACCTTAATCTTGTATATATTTATATACATGTAGTCGCAATCTATTATATGCAAGCAAATTTTGAATACACAATAACGATTATATTCTTCAATAGCACAAAACAGACCTTTAGTCCTTTATACACACATAATCATGTACAAATAGCCCCTAAGCTTTCACTCATGCCAAATAAATCTTATTTTTTGTATACATATTTTTAGACTTCAAAACAGTCTACGTGTTTTCAATTACACACAACAACCCTAACTATCCATGTTCATAAATATATGTTCTCAAAACAAACCTTATATTAAAATCTACTACAAAATAACATTTAAATGCTTCACATAACAATTTCCCTGTTTTATTTTATACAAATCAGTCCCCCCTGATTTAAAATTTCATATACAATCCTTCATGTTTTCAATGATATTTTAAGTCACCTATCTCGATTAAAATTTCATATCTTCCATTCCGTAAGTCGGAATTTCAAACTGTTTACACCGTCAGAAAGATGACTCAAATACCTTCCTAACTATATAAGCATTGTACTTTTACTCCTTATGAATTAATACAGATTTTAGTTAAAAGGCATGCCTAGTTCTGCCACCGGGCAGATTGCACCATCCTTAAAGATTCGTCTCTATAAACTGTTTTATAGCTCGGAATCCAATTTCGTTTGATTTAAACAAAACTATATTCACACATTTTTCTGTACATATAAAGCTCATTCTATAATTTAACCTACATGATTTTTAGTGAATTTTTAAATTCACTGCCAATGTACCCGTTTCTGGGCAGCTTGTATGTACATACATATATGTTTATCAAAATAGTCCCGAATCTATTTCCACCCAGCTAAGACAATACAAATTTTATATATTCACATAAGAAAATGCATTGGGTAGCCTACCAACAAACTTCATCATGTATCACAATCCCAATTTACATATATATACATACACCGTACTTACGTATAATCATTCATTTAGGGTTGTTTAGACCTTCCTAAAACAGAGCATCATTGTTTTAATTTTGATCCAATTTTACAATTCAATTTAAAACATCTTGAGCATAGATTCGATTAAGCCAAGACTGGTTCATGATATGAGTTAAATTCAGCATTTCAAACAATGATCACATGATCCAAGCATAATTTGAACATTCATACATACATTACCAAATGATTCACCTATCATGCATTCGATTCCTAGTTCCTTTATAATTTAAACACACAATTCACTTGCTCAAGAAGAAAGTAAGATAATTACCTTTCTAATTAACCCTCATATCAATCCATTCTTTGAATTATAGCTAAGAATTATCGAAACTCCACTCTCCCTCATTAGATCTCAAATCGGTTATAGAGGAAGTGAAAGGAAGAACATGATGATGAATTCTCACCCACTCACCAAATGCCTTAGCCGAGTCACCCTCCCTAAACATGGCTTTGGTCTTAATTGGACAAGTGCCCATGACCTTTGACTATTAAGGATTCAACATGCAAACCAACCTTTTTATTTCTTAATCTTTTGAGTCCTTCTAATGCTGTCCTACAATCTTCTATAATTCTATAATGATTCTAAGCTCTTAAATGGATATTCTAGGAAAACATTTAATTCAAATAAAAAACCAATCGAATCATGCCCAAAATTTCTAAGTCATAATTTGGGGTAGTACAGCTACTAACCCGGTTTTGAGGGTGTTACAATTCTCTCCCTCTTAAAGGAAATTCGTCCTCGAATTTCTCTCGAAATAAGAAACTGTATCTATTGTTCTCGTACAAAATTGCTATTAACACAGAGAAGAAACATATTGTGTTAGTTGCAAGTCACCGGTACTGAATAGAATTTTAACTCCTAGGTGGCATATGCATAATGCAGACATAGAATTTGCTTTCGTTTAGCCCGAGAATTGACTAAACCTAAGCTCTGATACCAAATTGTAACACCCTCAACTTGGTTTAGAAGAAAACCGAAATTGAGGATGTCACTATAAGAAAATTTCATTAAACATGACACATACATCCAAACCTCTAGAGTAATTTCAAACAGGTAAACAAAATTTTTCTTTATATATTTACAACTTATAACATGTTAAAAGCAATTCCAATAAGTGTTCCCTATTTGAAAATTTGCTAACATCGTAACTTATGAATCAAGTTAGTTCATTTAACTTGTTAGTGTTTGATTACAATTCAAATGTGGCTACATTGGGATAACTTGATTTATAACACACCTTAAATCTTAGTCAAAAACAATCTGACGTTACGAATAGTAACTTAGCCATCAAGTAATTAATCATACATTATACTCACATATCTTAAACTACAAGCAATTATTCAAATTGAACAACCATTTGCACCACACATAAACATATCATACCATCACTCAACTATTCAAGCATTAAGCCTAGTATGACTCAACTATCAAGCAAGCATTTAATTACATTTTCTCATGACTTCACTAACATGCAAAATAGCAATTCATCTCAACTACGAACATCTCTATTATTAATCAAGATCAATGTTTTCATACTAATTCACACTTAACGTTTAAAACAAAACTTGATTTTAACAACATGTCTAAATCTTGTAAGACCCTGGATATATCTAAATCTTTTATTGTGTTTAGGACCATAATAGGTTTAACCATGCACATTGGAGTAATGTGGACCAAAGACATATTAAGGTAGATTAGATCCAACTACCCCTAAGGGTTGGAACAAAAGGGTAAGCAAGGTTTTCAACCAATTTCTTGTAATTCAAGTAGGAATTAATTAAGATTAAGACCAATCAAACATGCGATTATACTTTTACAAGAGTATTTGATCAAGCATATCTATTTGCTCAATTAGAAAGACATTACTATAATCCATTAATTAATCTATAAACTTTTTTGGTTTCTCCTTTTCATAGATTATGAATACATAAGATACTTGACACACAAGTCATCTAACTTGACATATCATTACATGAGTTATTAGTTAAATAAGGTATCAATTATTCGAACCAAACATGTACAAGTATACATGAATATGTTTGGTCCAAGCTTACGTATATAGGCAATCAATCGAACATGCATATACTAAGGTTTTGCAAAGCGTATATCTTCTTCCAAAGAATATTTAAGAGATTTATTTGATACATGTTACTTGTTATACATTTCTTTGCAAGGGAACATATATAAACTTTCTATCAAGCATACAATTGATCAAAGCTAAATCATTTAAGCATTAAGCCCATACTTAAGTTTCTATATATCGTTTAGTTACCATATTAATGCATGCTAGTTTCCTTCAATCCATTTAGCTATTTCATTCATAGTTCTATGATATTTACTTATTAATTAATCAAGGTAATCACCCACCAATAATTACATAAACAAATCCAAGGAATATATATGCCATTTAGAAGCTTGGCAGTATACAATGCAATTCTATAATAAAATTATTGATATGCTTCTAAACATTTGCTATGCCACCATCTAAGGAGTTCAACTAAGAAAGTCTAAATCTACTTAGAAATTTTAGGCAGTGACTTGCAATCTTTCTACATGGCTAACTCAAGGAGAAATCATTAAACACCTGCATATGCATGAAAATGAATGCATTAGGCTTATATAGCCTAAGTGAGGTAGTAATGACAAAATGACAAGCAATAATAATAATCATGATCTTTAAATGACAACTAAGCCAATCAAGCTTACAAATACACAAGAATTGTCATACATCTTTAGTTCGTTAATATACTGCTTGTTTGCTGGAACTTATTTATGTACTTTGATCTTTCAAGGTTCATTCATAATCCTTTCAAAAGTTTAGCTTTTATCACTTCTTTTGCTCACTAAGAGCTTAATACTTCATATATTCACCAAGAGCTCAATATTTCATATGCTCACCAAGAGCTCAATATTTCATAACTTGTTCATAATTCTCTTGACTTCTTTATTTGATTATATACATTTCATGTCTTTTAAAAGTTTGCCTTGGATCACAATTGGTTATGAATAAAATTGGTCCGTGTTTGACCATATCGGTCCAAGCAATACTTAGCCCAAAGCACATAGCAATGGCTAATATCGAAAACATATCAATCCTATATTCACACTATGCAACCAAACTGTCGCCATTCTCCGTACATCTCCCCCGTTACCTCCTACTGTCGCCAATATACATATCACATATAGATGAGGCATCCCCCGAGCCGTAGCTCATGGACCGTAGTCCCAAAGTATACCATGCATCATACCATTGTGTCCAAGGGCTTCCATTGTAAAGGCAACTTAGATGTCTTATCTTATACTTGATATTGGGGAAATATCTTATTGCACAAGTAATCTTGTTTTTCATTTAATCAATGTCTTATGATTCAAGTAACCTTCTCAGTTCTTTGCTTAGTGTCTTTTAGTATAAGAAAAGTATTTTGTTTTCTTAAAGTATAATTTCTTATAGTTTTAGGGTTTTCATACGATTCTAGTTTAATAAACTTTCCATAATTGAGAGTCGTTACTCAATTCAAAGCAAAACTTAAACATAACATATTTCAATTCAATAGTAATAAACACCTTGCTCAAACATATAATGCATTCATGATGCACATTTGATACTTACATTACAATGCCATGAATGTAACCCCGATCCCATATGCTCTAGATGAGCCTTATGCAACTAATCATGTATTATTCACATTCTCACATTTAGTATCATAATTAATTCGAAACAAAGTTCAGAGTGACCCCGTGTCACCTGAAGTAAATGCAACTACACTCACTTCTTATTCCGAAGTTACGGGATGCCTGAACCATCTTCGCACCTCTCTTTCCCAACTTACTTCCTCAACAAAGTGTGTACCTCAATCAAATAGCTATCATTAGGATTTACTCATTTTAATTCATTTATTAACAATTCAAATTCCTCATATGGGCATACATATATTCTTACAAACAGCCTTAACACATAGATATTCTATTATGTAAGTATGAAACAGTCCAGCGTACATTTTTGACAATACAAAACAGTCCCAAAGGTAGATATACATACACCTATGCTTGAATAGTCCATTGCTCATGTATATACTTACTTATATATCCTCATACCAAGCAATAAGGTCTTACTCTACTTAACTTATCATTCAATTCAGTTACCTTAATCTTGTATATATTTATATACATGTAGTCACTATCTACCATATGCAAGCAAATTTCGAATACAAAGTAACGATTTTATTCTTCAATAGCACAAAACAGACCTTTAGTCCTTTATACACACATAATCATGTACAAACAGCCCCTGAGCTTTCACTCATGCCAAATAAATCTTTTATTTTTTGTAAACATATTTTTAGACTTCAAAATAGTCTACATGTTTTCAATTACACACAAACAACCCTAACTATCCATGTTCATAAATATATGTTCTCAAAACAGACCATATATTAAAATCTACTACAAAATAGCATTTAAATGCTTCACATAACAATTCCCCTGTTTTATTTTATACAAATCAGTCCCCCCTGATTTAAAATTTCATATACAATCCTTCATGTTTTCAATGATATTTTAAGTCACCTATAGAGCTGCTGTCAGGCAGACTGTGTACTACTCGATTAAAAATTCATATCTTCCATTTCGTATGTCAGAATTTCAAACTGTTGGCATCGTTATAAAGCTAACTCAAATACCTTCCTAACCATATAAGCTTTGTATTTTTACTCCTTATGAATTAATATAGATTTTAGTTAAAAGGCATGCCCTGTTCTGCCACCGGGCAGATTGCACCATCCTTAAAGATTCGTCTCTATAAACTGTTCTATAGCTCGGAATCCAATTCCGTCTGATTTAAACCAAACTAGATTCATACATGTTTCTGTACATATAAAGATCATTCTATAATTTAACCTACATGATTTTTAGTGAATTTTTAAATTCACTGCTAATGTACCCGTTTCTGGGCAGCTTGTATGTACAAACATATATGTTTATCAAAACAGTCCCGAATCTATTTCCACCCAGCTAAGACAGCACAAATTTTATGTATTCACATAAGCAAATGCATTGAGTTGCCTACCAACAAACTTCATCATGTATCACAGTCCCAATTTACATAAATATACGTACACCATACTTACATAAAATCATTCATTTAGGGATGTGTAGACCTTCCTAAAACAGAGCAAGATCATTTTAATTCTGATCCATTTTTACAATTCTATTTAAAACAACTTGAGCATAGATTCGATTAAGCCAAGACTGGTTCATGATATGAGTTAAAATTTAGCATTCCAATCAATGATCACATGATCCAAGCATAATTTGAACATTCATACATACATTACCAAATGATTCACCTATCATGCATTCGATTCCTAGTTCCTTTATAATTTAAACACACAATTCACTTGCTCAAGAAGAAAGTAAGATAATTACCTTTCTAATTAACCCTCCTATCAATCCATTCTTTGAATTATAGCTAAGAATTATTGAAACTCCACTCTCCCTCATCAGCTCTAAAATCGGTTATGGAGGAAGTGAAAGGAAGAACATGATGATGAATTCTCACCCACTCACCAAATGCCTTAGCCGAGTCACCCTCCCTAAACTTGGCTTTGGTCTTAATTGGACAAGTGTCCATGACCTTTGACTATTAAGGATTCAACACGCAAACCAACCTTTTTATTTCTTAATCTTTTGAGTCCTTCTAATGCGTCCTACAATCTTTTATAATTCTAAAACGATTCTAAGCTCTTAAATAGTTATTCTAGGAAAACATTTAATTCAAATAAAAAACCAATCGAATCATGCCCAAAATTTCTAAGTCATAATTTGGGGTAGTACAACTACTAATCCGATTTTGAGGGTGTTACAGTTACAGAGACCTCAAAGACCAGCTACCTGCATAGACAAACGCATAACACTAGAACTAAATAAACCTTACAAAAACTAAAAAATTAAATAGTTGTAGGAAAGACACCAAGGCCTCCAGGCAGCAAATATATAAAACCTTAGGAGTACAACTCTACAATATCACCAAACCAACTAGAGCATCGTAATGAAAAATGGGAACCTACACCCAACATCTCCAAATTAAAACAACTTAATGGATCATCAATTCCACAACAAGAAGGGTAAAGGACTTGGAATGAACGTCATCAACTAAACAACTTCTACTTCATAAATGAGTACCCGCTTTACATGTAACAACCCAAATTTCAGAATCCGTGGGTCAGTTCACCCAAGTGGTGGATGATACGTGTTGAGCCGAGTTTTGCGGCCCATTTCGTGCTTAAAAGAGCCTTGGTGGGCTTCCTTTTTGTTGTTGGGCTAGAGGCTTTGGGTTGGGTTATGAATGATGAGATAAAAGAGGGGTAAAGGGGTGAATTTCTTCATTTCAAAGAGAAGAAGGCTGATTTCCTCTTAATGGTGCTGCAAAAGTAAGGGAATGTGATATCACCTTGTCCCTCGTTTCCCAATCCCATTTCATCTTCATCTTTCACCCAAGAGCCAAAGTTAAAGACCAAATCTTTGTCATTTTATGTTGGAATTTTAGAGTACAAGTGAAGGGTTATGTTATCAGCATCAAGTGATCTATCTAACAAGGTATGAAGGGAGGGAAATAGTGGAGAGTGAAGAAACTAGGTTTTGTTGGGGGATTGAGGAAGAGGAACGAGAATAAGGGGTTTTAACTCCATTTCTTGTTGTAGATTTCTTCTTTTAGCATATCTTAAGTTTCCAGCAATGTTGTAACTTGTTTTGCAACATTTTCTTGTAGTGAAAGAAGTTGGAAATTCTTCCAAGGAGCAAGGGAAGAAGAAAGCTTCAAGCTTGGGCTAGGAGCTTCATTCTCAATTTTAGGAGTAAGGTTAGTACACTTCCAACTCCTTTGTTTCATGCACATCTTAAGGATGACGTTTTGTATACTTGATTGATGATTTGTGTGTTGAATGCTTGGATTTGGGTGCTAATGGTGAAACTTGGAATTTGTGTTAATAACTCATGAAAATGGTAGTAAACCACACTAATAACTTTCATAAGATGTATGCTTGAGTTTAAGAGTCAAAGGTTATGTTTTGAGGTCTTGGGAAGTGATTTCCCGAGCCTAAAAAGCTATTTTTAGGCTTTAATATCGGTACATAGGGATGAAATATTGATACCCTAGTGTTATGGTTTAAGAACAATGTTCTATTTCTCAAAAATTTGAATGGGGTACCGGTACGGTGTTCAACTAGTACCGGTACGCCGTGTTAAGCGGTATCGATACGGGTCGGCCTATACAAGTACGCGATGCTTTGAAGAAATTCTGGTAAGCTCAAATTGTATCAGTATGTAGTGCATACCGATACCTAATGTGTACTGTATCGGTACACGAGGACCAGTACCGGTACCCACCGGGCAATCTATCCAAAAATGTCTTGTGTGACTTATAAGTTGATAGCAACCATATAATGGTTTTTTATACAATAATGTTGTGTCCCACGTGGGCACTTGTTTGGTGGGATCTAGATACCCAGTGAGAGTGTTTCAACACCATGGTAATATACATTTCCAAATATATGTTCCCGATGCTATATGGCCCCGAGTCTCATTCGAAGGTACTCGATAGGGGATTCCGAGTATAGAGCATATATTCTAGATGCTGTGTAGCTCTGAGTCTCACTTCAGGTTTGTGGATATGATTGTTATGAGATATTTTGATGCTATGTTATATGTGTATAAATTATGGTAACATCATATTTTTAGCAATGCCATGTCATCTTCTCTTGCTACATGCTTATATTTATGATTTGCATGAAGTATGGTAGAGTAGAGGTGTATCCATGAGCTTTATGAGCTCAACGTTCGGAATCATTGTTTCTTTTTGTGGGTTTTTAGGTTACAATGCTACATTGATGGAGCCCATCAGAGTAAGACTTCAGGTCATCGATGTGATCAAGAGTACAATACTTATATTTGTCGGGCAATGTAATCATAGGACCTAATAGTGGTTGTCGAAGCTGTCAAAAATAAACCTGCTCAAAATAGCTTGTAGAAGCGGTAAGCAAGGTCAAATCCACAAGGAATGGTACGAGATCAATTTTATATAAAAACAAGTAATTAAAGTAAGGGGGTTTGTGTTTGAGTATAATTGAGAAAATAAAAAATCTGTTAAAATAAAGAAGAATTCAATAATGAGATGAATCCTAGTCAAGGTTGATCTCGACATATTAATTTTAGACTTAGTTCATCGATCTTCACAAAAGATAATTCTACATCAATTTCAAATCGCTTAGTTATAGGTTACCAAAGAAAAGCACATGTATAACCTAATCTCTCTTAATTAGTAGATAATCACTAAGAACTGCATGAATGATTTCTACCCTTATTATCAAGATTAAAACCCTTAGAGAATTGCATATAAGAATTAAAACCTATCAAATTGCCTTATTGATTTAAGAGACCCGAACACATAAACTATTAAGGACTAATCTGCTAACTTAATAAGAATATGAATTCATACCTTCAAAACTCGTTGCTTAGGTTACTTACCACTTACCAAGAATGTCTTGATTGGTTGTTGCATATAAATATAAATAAACCGAAGAAAAGCTTGTGAAGCTTATAAATCGATATATACTTATTAAGTAATCTTGGAAGATATAAAAATACTTGAAATAGATGAGGAACAAGAAAACCTCACTAAGAACTTGTATTAATAATCTTGAATCAAACCTTAACTAGAGATAAAGAGTTTAGCTATTCTTTGAAAGAAGAGAATAATGAAAATTATGAGATAAATGATTTCTCTTCTCTTCATGACCCTATTTATAATAGAGGTGTAACACCCTAAATCCTACCCTAGAAGTATTGAAACCAATTGCTTAAGTTGATAGGTTAATTGAACCTAGAATTTAAGCTAAATTGATTAGTCAATGATCTAATTGAAAGAATGAATAAAATAAGTGACCAATTTAAAGTGACTACATTGAATTAAATAAGAAAGATGAGGAATGCATGCTAAATTCCTTGTTTCCCCTAATGCCCTTGATTAAGTTAATAATAAGGATAAATTAAAGGCTATTTTAGACATTTCATAAATCCATTAACTTGGTTTAATCATAGCCATCATCTTCTTCATTCTCATTTGGCCGATTGAAGAAAGAAAATATAGGGAGAGAGGAAAATTTGAGAGAAAGCTTGAAATCTATGGTGTAAGGTTGAATTTGAGCTAAATTCAACTTGTTGGCAGCATTACTAAGGTGAATTCATGCTGTCCAAACTGATTTATGTTTGAAAAATCTGATTTAGATGATGTTAAAATGCTTAGTTGAGTTATTAGGTAGTTTGAAATGAAGAGAATGATTAAATTGAACATGTATATATCATGAATGACTTGAATTAGAGTAGAATTCATGTGTAAGGAATGGTGTAACAAAACTAGGTTGCTGGAAATTTGAAATTAGATGTTGATGTATGAATTGAATGGTTAGAACTTTTAATTGAGCTATGGAATTAATGAATTGGACATGATCATGATTAGATAATTTATTTAAGGTGTTAAACAAGCTGAATTGTTGGTAATTAATGTATTGTTAGTAAGAACCTATTGTGTAAACATGCAAAATTAAGCATTGTAACCAACTTACTATGTTTTGGATGCCTTGAATAATGAATTAACATTGACTAAACATGTTTAGGATGTCATATGAAATGAATTATAGGGCCAAACATTGGTTAAAATGAATTTAAGGAATTACAATGTGAATAGGCGAAATCTGCCCAGAATTGCTCCGTTCTGGGCAGTAACTTTGAAAATTCACCAAAATTTGTACAGATAAAATTCAGGGCTTAAATTTTAGTGACATGATCCTTAGTATGTCTACTTTCATTAGGTGAAAATATAACTGAAAACTGGGTCCTATGCTGGAAACTGTAAATAGAAATTGTTGGACAGTGCAAACTGTCCAGATAGTGTAAATGCCATGTCTTTGAACAATAAAATGTATTAATTGGCTAAGAAATAAAATGCAAGCCTTATATGATCATATATAAAATTTTGTTAGCTTTCCAACGGTGTATAGTAATCGAAATTCTGACGTACGGATTAAAAGATATGACCATTTTAAGGAAAAGTGTGCAAACTGCCAGGCAGCAGTGTCCTGGGCAGTTTGAGACTTTTTTGCACCTAGAAGCAAACTGTTTCCAAAAAAGTTTTGGGACATTGTAATCTGTCCAATTATGTCTTAAAATGAGGTAATAACAATATAAAGATGAACAAGTAAGAAATGCTTAAAAGAAGCATAAAAACAGTAGCTAAATGTTAGGTACAAATGTGGTAACATTGCTACTATACATGTATGACATTATGTGCTTGTTTTGATGAATTGTATGTATTATGCTTGCTAGACCAAGGGCAGAAATTTGTGAAAGAGGAAGATAAGAGTGGACATCCCAAAGCTAGAGGCAAAGGGATTTGGATACAAGATAATTGATTTGCTAGGAGTATTGTGAGTGTAACTATCCTTAGGGTTGAGACTAGGTCCTAACCAACCTTGTTATTGTCTTAATTCAATGTCATTGCCATGTAACATGACCTAATACATATTTGGTTAAATAAGGGAAGAATGACATGTATGACAACTTGTTTGATACCATGATCTATTTATTTACTTGAGTGTTAAGCAAATGAAATGAAATGCTTGTCATGTTGCATTGCTTATGCCAAAGGTAAGAAATGGCATGCTTGCTTGGAGAATAAGGTACGCACATTGCATACATATGCATGTGTTTGTGATTGATATACATGGCTGGTTGAAATGAAATGAACAATGGTACCACTTTGTATTCATGCCATTCGAATGGCATGGATAGATTTGTCTTGGGGAATTAAGACTCCATAAGCCTAAGGGTTTGGCCTTTGAATGGCATAAACTTGTATTGAATGATGAATTGTATAAAGCTTGAATGAAATGAATAATCAACAACCTTGGTAGCTAGTTTCCATAGATAGGAGGGCATGCCTTGGAATCTTGAGCTCATATTGGCACTACGGTGCATATTGGCACGACGGTGCATTTTGGCACTTTGGTGCATATTGTTGAAGATTTGATTATCTATTGAACTAAATACCAAGGGTGTTATAAGATGACTTAATAACTTGAAATGAACATTGTTTGCTTTGGTGGTGTGATGTGAACATTGCTTGTTTTGTAAGATTCTTGAATGAACACCCTTGCCTTGAAAGATGACACATGAATGGTTGTATAACTAGTTACTTATCATGAAATAAATGTATAGATGATGACTTTGTGTAAGAATGCCTACTTGGTAATTGGTGTATTTGGTTGCTTGTCTTCTAAGCAAGATATTCGAATAGCATATGGGTATATATGATTGATGTTGCTATGTTGATTGTGTGATATGTAAAGATTGGCTATGTTACTCCTTGAATTCGAATGGTATGTATCATGTAGATATGATCTTGATTCTTTGAAATACATGTAAACTTGGATATGTATACTTGAAATTGGCTAGACTTAGTGTTACCTCACTAAGTACATAACTTGTACTTACCACTCTACTCTTCATTCTTCCCATAACAGATTAAAGACATTATCAAGAGGATATCTTGAGATCAAAGCAACATCTTGAAGCAAGCTTGAAAGTATGATTTCATACTCTTTGTATACTCCTAGTTTGGTGGCACTAGAACTTGTAATAGGTAGTCTTGATCATGAATTTTGTTGTGTTGTTAAAACTAGTAAATGCAATATTTTGTTGGGCCTATCATGTAACCAACTTTGATGACTTAAACTATATATATAACCTTGTTGATATGTATATAAATTAGTATAATGCTGCGCAAATTATGAAATAATTCAATGTTTGATGAAACCTTGTATGATTCGAATGCTAGACTAAAATGGTATGATCATGCATTTGTTCTTATGGCTATTGGCATTATTCGGCAATGTTGAGATTGAAGCTAAGGTATGTTTAAGCATGCATTAACAATGTACTAACCAAGTATGACATGAAATAGTATGTATTGATTGAAAAAGAAACAAATGAAATGTAATTAGGGATTACCTTATAGTTCGAATAGGTGTATGAATATGTAATAAGAATGTAAGATGGATGCTTTGTATTGATCATGTTAATTGGTTGAATAAGTAGTATCTTGAGATGCAAGTAAGCTAATTGAAATGAGTTAAGTGATCTCCTTGTATCATTCGAATAGAGTACATGAATTTTTTGTAAGAATGAAAGTTTAATCATGTCTAATAGTAACCTATTGTGACGTATGCCACACTTGTGATTGTTGTTTGAATGATGTATGTGAATTGAATGGAATGGTAATATGATAATGGTAACTTAGGATATAAGTATGAAATGAAACAAATTAGTACCTAAATTAGCATGCTAAGTATGTTGGTTTTGTTTAACGTGGATTGCTTGTAAGTTTTGAATGGTTGTGTTTAGGTTACTTGCGTTACAAGTCATGTATATCAAGGTTACTTGTTCGATAAGTAACCTATCTATTGCTTTGTTCTCGCTTTGGTAACGCTCCCGAACCGGGTTACGGCTAACCCGGGGAGGGGGTGTTACAAGAGGTCATTTACATCAACTAGGAGAAGGAATTATAATAAGATTTAATTTAAGAGAAGGAATTATAATAAGATTTAATTTAAAACTCCATCGTACTTCAAATATAATATAAAAGTGAAAGTTCAACTTGAAGTAGAATTCATCTTCTTGTGTTAAGTGCTCCTTAGAATCCAAATCTAACTAAAACTTCTTTTTTAAGCATGTATTATCCTTTAGCTGTCAAAATCCCTAGAAAAAACAAATACTTGTTAAAACATGGATTTATAGTTGGATTAAAACACTAAAATATAGGTATATGTCTTTGAAAAATAGGCAAATATTAGACTTATCATATATCCCCCACACTTATTTTGCTTGTCCTCAAGCATACTGAAATTAAAAATTTAGGGTCTTTTGGTAAATGGAAAGGATAAGAGAAGTAATAAGTCCATGATTGCAATAAAGCCCAAGCTAATAATCACCTAATTAATTATCACAAAGGATTCACTTAATTTCGCTCAAGGTGTTTAAGGGACAACAACACTCAAGTCAAAGTATGTAAAATAATATTACCATAGGCTTGCAAATATATCACATCTCCACACTAAGTTAGGCCGAATTACAAGAGCAAAAGGTCTTTGAATGTGGTTGTCATGGGGCTAGGGAAAAGGTATGATGAGAAAAACTTTGGGGCTTTTTGAATTGAAGAACTCACACTTTTTATTTTCCTCAAGCTTTATGATATTTTGAGAGAACGAAGATTCATTTTTTCACACTTTTTGTCTTTTTTTTTTCTTTTTGAACAAACAAGATAATTTTTTTTCTTTTTCTTGTTTTTTGTAAGATTTTATCCCTTTTCTTTTTTTGTTAGCTTGATTTTTCTCTAAGTAAGTGTAGTTTGTAGTTCTCCAATTACGGGTTCAAATCGAGAAATCAACAAAAAAAAGGATATGGCTTATAATATGGTTAATTTCCAAACAATAGGCTTAAGCTCAAAAATGGTTCTCTAATGGTCATATTTACCAAGATAGGCTTTTTAGCTCAAGGTTCATACCTAAGTGCCGTAATCATCTCAAGTAATTCGATCCTATGCGGTCTCAACACGTATAACATTGTAAGTTCTAGAAGAAACTAATCAAGCTTGACATTTACTCAATGAAAGAAAAATATGAAGCATAAAAGATGTATGCTTATTAGGATAAAATCTCACAAAAGTGGCTTATGTTGTGTCCAATTTTATCCATCCAACCATCGAATCAATTAATCAAGCAATGATCTGCAAGGCTAAAAAGTTCTTATCAATCCTAATTTACTTCCCATATTAGTCTCATTTTTACTTTGGGATCCCAAATCTAAAAAAATTCAACATGTTGATTCTAAGAAAAATTTTCAAAGTTAAATGAATTTTTCTAAGTTATCAATAAGCATGAAATTTACATTTTTCTTCCTATTAACTTCGGCAAACTAAGAAAGATTCCAACAAAAAATTTCAACCAAAAGCCTCCACCCCTATACGTAAACTGAACATTGTCCCTAATGTTCTAAAATCATCGTGCATAAAATAAAACAATAAAAGTTTTTAGGGAAAAGAATGCTCCTTTATTCGGCATGTGATGGTTTATGGCAAGGATGGGAAAACAAGCGTGGGCACGTCTAAACAATCGTGGATTGCTTTTGTTTAGCGTCTTTTTCCATGAGTGCTACTTCTTATACCAAAAAAGAAAAAAAATAGTAAAACTTCATATAAATAATGAAAAAAATAAAATCATGGGTTGCCTCCCACGAAGTACTTTTGTTTAAAGTCTTTGGCTAGACGTGACTTCCTTTATTCTTCATATTGTGGCTAGAAGATGTTCGTCAGGAGGTTTGTCGGGATGAATGGCAAGGATAGGCTTGTCGAGAGGTTCAACATTGGTTGGATTGATTCCCGAATCAATATCAACTTTTTGATAAGATGGATGTGAAATGTCTTGCATCAAAAGGATTAGTAATATTCAAAGCAAATAAAGAACATGCAACATAGGATATTTCATGGTATCATAGATGTTAAACTTTATGATTTCTCCATCGAATTCCATGGTAAGTGTACCTGATAGGGGGCTTGCTATCACCTTAGAAAACTCACTAGATCACTTGGAAGCAAGCCTAAGGCGTTAAACTCAACAAAGGGATTGAAATAGGAATTTCTTGAATTTTCAAGAGGATATACAATGGTATTTCTTGAAAATTTTGAAAATAAGAACTAGAAATTAAAGAAACGATGTGAAGAAGAAAGATTAGATGGAAATAAACAAGGAATAAACAAAAAAGATTAAAAAATATAAAATTAAAGGATAGAAAAACAAATCTAAAATTTTTAGATTTGAATTGATGATGATGGTGCAATGGAGGAAGTTTAAAGAAGATGATTATGGCTTGTGGAATTGAAGAGATGCCCGAGGAACCCTACTAGTTGCAATTAACTAGGCAAACTCTGTGATATGGCTTAAAACTGACCCTCCTACCCACGATTAGATAGGCAACCTAGAGTGCGAAGATTCTCCCTCGCACAAACTAGTTGAAACGTTGAAGATGACTTCAAAAGGAACAAGTCTACCGACACTTGCAAACACGTACTCAAAGAATACTTTCATTAAATTCTCAAATCTCAAATCTGTGTGTAAAATAATGAAGGTGTGCTCATCCTTTTATAGGGGAAGGATGGCTTACAAATAGAGTATTCCTAACGAAGCACAAACTCTTCTAATGAATAAAAATAACAAAGAAATGCGGTCCATTAAATTGGACTTGATGTAATGGCTTAAGAGAAGGGTGGTTGGTTCCTAAAGTATATAAAACCCTAAAAGCATAATTTAAATGTTAATGATCAAGTTGGGCTAAGTCTAATTCGTCCAAAGCCTTATACATGTTATCTTTTGGGTTGAATTTTACAAAATCCTGTAATAATCTCGTATCTAATTTTTTGCATGCTTAGTCTTCAGTAAAACAAACATATCTTGAGCTCCTGATGTTCGATTGATGCGTTTTAATATGCGTTGGAAAGTTAACTGGATGATGATCAATAGTTAGAAGACAACTCTACCCAAGATGGTTTGGATCCCATTGGAAAATTCGCCGCAAATAGGCTGATTTTCCAAACTTCAAGAACAACTTCATCTTCTTGTCTAAGATCCATTGTTTCACCTCTCTCATGCATGTATCAGTACCATCATGCACATTGATATTTTTCTTAGATGTTTTCATGAATGACCTTTGAGCAAGATCAAATTACGGTTGGCAGGATTGTTTTCTTCCATGTCTAGGACATAGAAATCAACAAGAAATACAAGTCCTTTGACTTGTACTAAAATGTCCTCCAGAACTCCCATAGGGTAGACATTTGATTGGTCGATGATAGGTGTGAAAACGTCACACTTTTTAGTGTAAGATACACTATCGATGCAAGAATAGAAACAAGGAAATCTTGTTTGAATATCAATCCCACGAGGATGGTGTATTACATTTATACTTATGTGACTACAATACAATATTGTAAAAGTAGTAGTGGGTGCAATGATGGTTGCAATAGTTATATAGAACGAAGAGTAAATGATTTAATGTGGTAGCAATAACATAGAGTAATAAAAGATAGACATTAATGAGTTAAAGCTTGGATCTCTTTGGCTCGACTTGGTAGAAAGATCAAGTGCACTTTGAGGATTAAGGATTTGTTTAATCAGCGATGTAGTAGTCAGCTTGAGTGTTAACTTCCATTTAACCTTCAACTATCGACTCAAGTAAGAAGATTGCCTTCAATTTTCGTTGTAAGTCAAGTGTAACGACCCTTGAATGAGTGGACCAACTTTCGTTGCATCTAGACAACTTTCATTACAAAAACTGTTAATCTAACTTGTCACTACATCTGTCGATGTCAGTGACTTGTTTTAAAACTCTCATGCAAAACATAAATCAAATCCAACAATTAAAGTTTACGGAAAAGCTAACATTGAGATATATTAAACTAAGAAAATAGTTTAAACAAGTTCAACAAGCTCTAGAAAATTAAACCATAGTCAATACGAGCACAAATACAAGTAAATCTCCAAAACAACATCAAAATAAAGAGAAGTTTAAGAAGATAACAAGATATTTCCTTAATTTAGCACTTGATTCCTTATTTCCTTGGATAGATCTGCCTTACTTCACCTTAGATCTCCAAAATAGCCTTTATATAGGCCACCTAAGGAATGACACCTGTCCTATAGGTTATTTGCGTGCTCAACATCGTATAAATTTGTTGAAACAGAATGGACAGCTGGCATATTCATCCTTATCCTCAAGCAGACTGGACAGTTGGCAGATGTAGTGTCAAACTGGCTGTTGATGATAGTCGAATAGTGATGCACTTTAGAGCAAGTATACTCGTCATATCAAGTAATAAAGTGAAAGTAGAGTGACAAACCCACGAGGATTAGATTAATAAATACGAAATTATCGTACTTAGGAATATGTTTGCAAGTATAGGTGGATGTTGAATTAAGTAAACTAAAATTGACTAATATATAGATAACTATGATAAAGACAAACAACTGTAGTGACTTAATAATTAATTATGAAGGTTGGGATTATTGCTAAGGATATATGCTTGATTATCTACCTCAATGCTATAGCGATGAGCAATACATGTCTACATAAACCCTTAATTTCTTCATCTACTCAACATGATTTTCTAAAGAACTTCTAACTCTCTCGATGCCTAGAAGTTAATAACTTTGTAATTAAGGTGATACATGTCTGTGTTAATCCTAACTACTCTATTATTTGTTAAAAACTCTTTTTTAGTCGTTGAAACTCTAAACTTATGTCTAAGCCAGATTAAGACTAAGTTGATCGCTTAGCCCCACTGTTCATGTTTGTTTAACTTAACTCTCTCAAATATTAAGCCACCGATCAATAGTTAACAAGCCTCTTTCGAATAGCTATTACAATTAACTACATATTAAGAACATGAACATAATAGATGAAGATAAAAATAACTAAAGCATTGAAACAAAATAATCAAAACATAAAATCCTAGGACGCAATAATCCCAACTAAAAGAGTTTAGCTCATGTCTGAGTCTAAAGAAACCATACTTAAAAGTATAAAGTATGACAATTTATCAAACAAGATAAGAAGAGTCGAACGTCCTCTACAAAGATCCCTTCAAGCTATTCAACTGTGTTGTAGGCCTCCTCTCCTTCAGCCTCTCTCAATAGCATCGTTTGTTGAGGAGAATCGTCTAGCTTTGCCCTGGTGGTTCTCCGTAAGCTCAGACTAGGACTGTCGTCTGAATCGTGCTTCTCTATCGATCGTCTCCCTTTGAGTAGTGTCAAATTCTTCTTTATATAGGCGGCAAAACTAAGGCTTTGGTACCCTAAAGTTGTGTAGCTTCATTAAAGAAAGCCAATTGTTTCTCGCTTCATTTAATGTTGCGTATCTGGGAGAAAGTCCACGTGGGAAAAAGGTAGATTCATCTCCAACTCTTTATGCATCATCAGCTCTAGCCATGCGATCTGTACTTCTTCTGCTCCAGCTTTCCTCTAGCATCCACCAGCGTCCTGCACATACACCACAAAGCATCACCTTTCTATGAAAAGCACCAATATATATGACAATTTAAGCACAGGTGGTGAAACTCCCTATCTACATGCAAGGATATACATTCTAACCTAAATGCAAGCTAAATAGGGTCAAAACATGCAAAAGACAAGGATTAAGGGCATGTAAAATAGAACATTTGCGCACTCGTCAGCTATAGTGGTAAAAATAACCTCTGTAGAGACATTAGCAATGCAATGTCAACAAGGAAAAAATAGGCAGAATATACAAAATACAAGCCATTGAAACTAAGAAAATATGCAGAAATAGACATAAAAATGCTGAAATGGATGCAATGATTGTTAATGTGGGGACAATAAGACCTATAAATCGAGGGAAAACCATGCTCTTTAAAGAGCTATCAGTCGACAAGTTGTATAGTGACATGGCGAGTGTGTAAATGATCTATTTTATATGCCCTTTTTACTTGTCTTCTACATGCTTTCAAGTTCATATAATTACATTTAGGTTAGACTGTATACAATTTGCATATAGAGAGGGAGTTATACCATTTGCGCTTTAATGCTATATATATTGGTGCTTTTTATGGGAATGGTGGTGTTTTATGGTGCATGTGTAGGATACTGGAAGATGCTGGAGGAACGCTGGAGTAGATGAGAAGCAGATCTCATGGCTGAAGCTGATGAGGCATAAAGAGTTGGAGATGAATCTACTTTTACCCACGTCGACTTTCTCCCTGATACGGAACATTAAGTATATCGGGAAATCAATGACATTCTTTAATGAATTGCACACACTTTAGGGTTCTAAATCCCTAGTTTCACTGCCTATATAAGAGAGACTTGGGCACCAATTCAAGGGAGCACAATTACAGACAACAGTCTTAGTCTGAAGCTTGCAGTGAACCACTAGGTGCAAGCTAGAGAAATCTCTTCACGACAAAAGCCATTGAGAGGGGTTGACGGAGTGAGAGACCTACAACAACAGTTGGATGACACGAAGGGAGTTTGTCGAGGAAGCTCGGCTCTTTTGTTTTCCTTGCTTGATAAATTGTCGTACTTTAATATTTTTATTATAGATGTTTTAGGCTTAGACGATAGTTAAATACTTTAGTTGGGATTATTGCTTCTCATGATTTTATTTTTTGATTATTTTATTTAATGCTATAGTTCTTTTCCCTTTATCTATTATGTTTATCGTTCTTCATGCGTAGTTATTGTTAGAGCTATCGATAGAGGTCTTTTAACTATTGATCTATGGCTTAATACCGAGAGAGTTAGGTTATACAAACGTGAATAGTGGGGCTAAGCTGTTAACTTAGTCTTAATCTGGCTTAGACATAAGTTTAGGGTTTCAATGACTAAAAGGGAGTTCTTAAACAAATGATATAGTTGTTAGGGTTCACGCAGACATGTATTACCTTAGCTTCAACATTATTAACTTCTAGGCATCGAAAGAGTCATAAATTCTTTAGAAAATCATGTCAAATAGATAAAGATCTTAGTGGTTTATGCAGACATGTATTGCCAATTGCTATAGCATTGAAATAAGTAATCAAGCATATATCCTTAGCAATAATCCCAGCTTCCATAATTATTCATTATTTGCCGCAACACTTGTTCATCTTAATCATTGCTTTCTCTAGTTTAATTGTTTTTAGTTTTAATAAACTGATGCCATCCAATACTTGCAAACATATTTTTAGGTTCAATAACTTTGTAGTTATTGATCCAATCCTCGTGGGTTTGACACTCTAGTTATCACTTTATTACTTGATTCGATGAGTATACTTACTCTAAAGTGCATCACTATTTGACAAGCATAAAGTTTTTAGAGCCGTTGTTGGGTATTGACAATTGATAATTACGTTGTAATTGCACTTAGGATTTTATTTTATTTACATTTAATTTTTTTCTTTGTTTTTATTTGGTTTTCTCAAGTACGTTCTAGTTCATGACTAGAAGGTCTACCTCGGATCCTATTCTTCCATTCAACCTAGAGATCAAAAGATCTTTGAAGAATTTACGCAGAGAGAAAAAGAATATGGTGAATGAGAATGACAGAGACGACTATGAGAACACGCGTAATCACGATATACAACCAGTTGGTGGACATGGAGTCATTGACGTGGCTCGAAATAATGGCCAAGAACAACTGGAGGATCAACCACCTGCTAGACCTAGAAGGCCCATAAGAATGCATATTGAGCCCGTTATCAACAACCTCAACCTATCTATTATTGTACCAGATCTAGGGACAACTCACTTTGACCTAAAGCATGTTATGTTCAACATGCTCAACTCCATTGGACAATTTGGAGGATCAGCAAGAGAGGATGCTCGAGAGCATATTTAAGCTTTTCTAGAAGTTTGTGACTACTTTTGACAACCAGGGATTCCTGATGATGCATTGAGACTCAAGTTATTTTCCTACTCCTTACGAGATCAACCTAGGGTTTGAAGACTTGTTCCTTAGGATCTATTACATCCTAGATGACTTGTGTAACAAGTTTCTACACAGATATGATCCACCTAATGTGCACAATTAGAAGCGGAGCGACATCATCTCATTCTCACAATATGATGATGAATCCATGTACGAATGTTGGGACAAATATAAAGATATGCTACGCAAGCGTTTGATCCTTGGATTCCATGATTGGCTATAGATCTTGATATTCTATAATGGCATCAATGCACCTACGAGGATGATGATCTACTCGTTAACCAATGGAACTTTGTGTAAAAAATAACCTGCTCAAGAACATGCAAGTGACATCTAATGTCCGAGAGGCCAAGGTAGTGCAATAAACTTGTGAGCACTGTGGTGGGGAACATAAGTCAAGTGAATGCCCCCAACAATAAGAATCTAGATGCTACGTAGAGAACACCAACCCCAACAAAAATCCCTACTCCAACACCTACAACCTAGGGTGGCGGCAACATCCAAATTTTGGTTGGGGAGTCTGTAACATCCCCCACCCGGTCTAGTAGATAACCAGGTCAGAGAATGCTACCGGTGAACCAAACGATAATCAAAACGATAAGATTGAATCACAACTCGATAATCAATCAATAACTTGCTTGACCAACCACGCATAATTAGTACGATAGGTTACAAACTCAATACGATGCTTGGATTTACAATCTAGGGATCAATTTTAAACTTTTGCAAATTTTAGGGACTAAACTGTAATTCCTAAATTTTAAGGGTCCTCCTTAAGAATTAACTATGTCTCTATGTAATTCATCTCATAATTAGGGTTCATACAAATTTTCATAACATTTGGGGTTCACTAACTGACTCAATTAAATCATACAATATTTAGTGATCAATTTGTAAACTTTTCAAACTATATTCTTAGCCTTTTAACATAATTAACTGAATCTGTACCTAAACACCAAAGGCTGTATCGATACGGGCTTGCACAGATTAACTTACAATTTGAGACTGTCAAATCTCGTTTTGATATAGGTTGATTCGTATTAATACGGGTTGACCAACTTTGACTTGTCCTCTAACTACTATTTCGATACAGCTAGGGCCGTATCAATACCGATGTGCACAGTTTCAAGTTTCATCTGCCAAAGTCCTTACATGTTTTGATATAGCTAGGGCTATATCGATACGAATTGACCATGGTTGACCTATTTTGATACACCCAAAGGTCGTATTGATATGACTAAATTCCTCAACCTTACTGTCAATTTCTGTACCGAAACGTCTTAGCTCATATCGGTACACTTTAGTTAACCTATGTTTTGATCGACCAAATATGCAAGGCCGTACCGAAATAGCTTGACCTATATCGGTACGCCCTGTATTGTAATGATAAAATTTCATCTGGTTTTTAATCAATTTGACCTATTGAACGATTTCCAAATACAACAAATTTTACCAGCAAGATTTAAGCCATATAATCTACAAGCATGCCAATTTTTAGAGCCATCTGAAACCATTTACTAGGTTTTTACCTTTTAGTGCCACTGATGCATTTTAGCCATGCTAAAAAGCCATTTAGAGTCTTAAGCATTATTACAATGCAAGCATGACTTATACACACCCAAATGGGCATATGTGACTAGTCTAGCTATTTTGCCACCATCCTAAAATTTCAAGGACTAGATTAACAATACATATAGGGAATGTGACTTGCTTCAAAAACACCTCTTGCTCCGATCCTTGATCCAACTATGTTTTAACCTAAAAATGCATGGAAATGAGATGCATTAGGCTTACTTAGCCTAGTGAGGTAGTCATAAACAATAATATAAGCATTAATGAAGATCATGACATGTATAACAATGAAAATTCTTCTTAAAACATATTTTAACAATACTTGCAACATTTATTCCTATATTCTCTTTGGATCGACATGTAATGTGGATAGGCGAATTCCCAACCAACATCGCCAACAATGAATAGTCAATATCCGCCAACATCGCTAATAAGACCAGCACAACCATGTCCCGCCAACATCACCAATAAGAGACTTAGCTCAAGGACTGTAGTCCACTCTTTACCATTGAGCTCATGAATTCTATGACATGCCAATTGTATCCCATGTCCATTCGTATCCAAGGATTCCATACTCATTAATAGCAATGTTAATAACAATAGCAACAACCAATATGGTAACAATTACAATACAATGACAATGACTCATAACATATCGAATGAGTTCTTTTCAACACTTTCATATTATCGATGATCATGTAAAGATTCAATAGTCAACTTAGCAATAAAGTAAGCCTACCAAAGCTTACCGATGATGCCTCTAGTGAGGTCTTAATACAAACATACCTTGGCCAATGATGATAATACAATAAATTGACATCAATGAATTCGGGAAGGCACTTAGCCAATCCCTTGACTCTGACTACACTCACCAATGATTTTGAGGCTTTCAAGGCTCTCGGATGACAACTCCCTTGTTCTTGAACTTGGTGGAATTTGGAGGATTTGGTAATTCTTCACCTTGGTTATCTTGAGCTACATAAAATCAAAATTACAAGGATTTCAATATCAATAACGAAATCGTAGCAACTCAATAACTATGAAAAATGATAAAAAAAAAACAAGCTATAACATCCCTAGGGAATTACTAGGGTTTAACTCAATCCTTGGGATCAAGATTAAACATGATTTAGCCATGGATTCGATAAACCGATTGAGGAAAACTACTTACCCAATTGATTGCTACGATTTATGATTGATGAACTTAAGAAAAGCAAAGCTTGATTTCACCTTCAATGGAGGTGTGTGCTTAAGGTGGTTAGAGGAAGAAGACGGGGAGGTGCTTGCTTATCAATCAACCAGTGAGTTCTTTCTTTTCTTTCATTCTTCTCTTTCTTTCTTTTTTTATCTATCAAAGTTTCCTTAAGATGAAGGAATCAATCCTTAATCATCCACATATGTGGTAATTAAGATTGAGGAGGGGCTAATCGCATCAACTAGCTACCAAGGTTGTTCGATTTACCATTTATTCAAGTGTTTCAAGATCATGTCAAGCAAGTTCATTTCATATTAGGCCCTTAGGCCATTGAGCCATAGCTCACATATCAAGTAGTTTCATGTTTCGTTTCATCAAGATGAGAATATGTCTCAAGCAAGTCTTTAACATTCAATCACATTGCATCATAGCACATACAAGCATCCATGTTATCACATAATCATACTTACGCATTCGAATTGATCATGTATACAAGCCTAAGATCAAGTTTCATGTATTACTTTAGTCATCCTTCCCTTATTAGGTCAAGTACATGATTAGATTCATTTAACATTTCAAGAATGTAACAAGAATACATTGGTTAGGACCTAGTCCTAACCCTAGAGGTAACTACACTCACAATACTCCAAGCTATCTAGTCTTGGATCCACACTCCTTTGTTCTTGGCTTTAGGATGATCCATTCTATCCTCTTCCACCAAGTTTACTCCTGGTTCTATCACATTACAAGTACAAACACATGTCAAAATAATGATCATATGATCACCAAATCAAGACAAAGTTACAAGCACACAACATTCACAAATTTGGCAGCATGCTCATATAAATTTTCCATTACACTTAACTACACTTATCTACATTCTAGTTCATGTAAAAAAAAGGCATAATCAAAGGCCTAAAACTGTTTATAAGACAGTTTACAAAATGCCACAAAACAGTGTGCAATTGCCTATATTGCTGCTGCCAGGCAGCTTGCACTCTAATCACTTAATCATGCATAACTTTCATTCCGTACATCAGAATTTTAATTGGTTTACACCTTTGGAAAGCTAAAAAAAAATGTATGTATTTCCATATAAGGCTTGGATTTTAGTTCTTTTCCAATTAATACATTTTTAACTTAAAGACAGGGCATCTTGCTATACTGGACAGTTTGCACTGTCCCTAGTGTTTCTCCTCTACATTTCAGCATATAACCCAGAGTTCAGATATGTTTTCTTATAATGCATTTAGATATACCAAGGTGATTTCCATAAAAATTTCAGCCTTAAATTCATTATATACAATTTATAGTGATTTTTCAAAGTTACTGCCCACAACAGAGCATTCTGGGCAGATTACGCTAGGTTGAATTTCCAGCTTCTTAATTCACCTAAGCAATGTTCTAACATGGCAATTAAATTCATGTTCATGTTCTTACATGTCTAGGTCATTATACTTCACCTAGAAATGAGCTTAAAACAGGGCATAATCATGTTGAACCTAGTTTGATTTATTTGATCAACATTGTACATCTATTTCATCAATTAGGCAGTTTATTACCTAGTTTAACTAATCCAGTTAGGTGCTTTCACATTTCCAGCAACATATGTACTCAATTCAATCTTCATTTTATCTAGAAACAAGATCAAAACAGGGTTCTATGTTCAATTGGCATGTTCACAAAATTTCTCCATCAAAATAGTCCTTACTCAAGACTGTTTTCAATCAAGCACATATTTCTCAATTTCCCAGCAACTATACATATATCCTATATCAAATTGGTTACTAGAAATCAAAATTTCAAGTTTACATTGAAGCTATCATGGCCCTAACATGCATAACAATCATCCAATTTCATCAACGCAACAAGAACATCATCATTTGCTTATTCAAGCAATCTATAACAAGTTAGAATCAAGTATTATACCTTCTCCAAGCTAAATTTGATCAATGGATGAATCAAGAAGCTTGAATTGAAGGTGTTTGCATGAAAATTTTCTCTCCCCTTTCTCTCTCTAGTGTTCCGGCCATGGATGTTTTGGGAGGAAGGAGATGATTCTATTTTTGTTCATCTTTCCTCCACCTAGCCGTGAGTCATGCTTCACTTTGGCACATGTCCTCTTCAATTGAGAACATGTGTCAAGGCCCTAAATTTTATTCTATTTGCATGCAAATCATAGAGTTTTGCATGATCACATTTCCATCCTTCTATTTGTGCCTTCTAGTTTTAATTTCAATTCAATTTGGTTCAATTTGACTTATTTGATCCTAAGGATGGCCAATGTTCATTCTCCTTTTAACTTGATTAGCTTATGAATTCAAATAGCCTATAGCTTAGATTGTAGTAACATTTCTAGGCCAATTTTAGGGTGTTACAGAAAGAGTTGGACTCGTTGGTTACCGATTAGCCCTCCCCGAGGAGTTTAGTCAGATTCACAATCTCTTCCATGTATCTATGCTACGCAAGTACCGGTCAGATCATTCCCATTTGATTGAACCGGAGTCTGTGGAAATCCAATCTAATCTCACATACGAGGAAGAACCTGTTCAGATCCTCGCACGAGAAGTTAAACGGCTTCGTAACAAGACTGTGCCCTTAGTGAAAGTTTTGTGGCAAAGTCATTATGTCGAAAAGGCAACATGGGAGCCTGAGGAAACTATGCAGAAAGAATATCCTCATCCGTTCGCCTAAAGTGAAAATTCGAGGATGAATTTTCTTAAGGGGAGGGAGAGTTGTCACACCCCGAAAACCGGTCTAGTCGGGATTAGGTTCCGGTGAATTAATATTTTGTATCGATTATATAATTAGCTCGATCTTGTACCTAAATTGAAGCAATAAAGGTTATTCGGACTAACTGTATCAGTTTATTATTATTAGTATTGAAAAGAATGAATAATGTGAGTGGTGGGACCCACAGCTAATTCCTTCAAATTGAAGGAACCTGCCATGAGTTCCCCACGTTGGGGAAGACGTGGCCCAAGGTGGCATGAATTGCCACCACGTGGGCAAGAAAAAAGGGCATTATGCCAAAAAATGTGCCACTCTCCCATGTTCGTGGAGCATGGGGAAAGCAATTGAGGCCAGCTGTGTAGTGTACAAATAGGGGGAAATGTGTGCAAGAAATACAGCAAGCAAGGAACGAAAAAAAGAAACAATTCAGTGATAGGGTGGTAAGCCGAGTTTTTCGGTTCAACAAATTCAAATCCTCGCTATCGATTGGATCAAAAGGTTAATAAAGAACAACCGTCATCTCTTCCGAAAGCCAAGGATAAAGGCGTTGTTATCCGAGAGTCATAAAAGCATCGAGTTGTCGAGGTGAGTGTAGTTGTGTCAAGGGATAGGCTCGGTGCCATCCCGTTGCATTATTTTGTGGTTATGCTTGTATTTGTTTAAGGGCTCCCCCATAGAGCAACTATGTTGAATTCTATTGGCAAATCCGGTAAGTGCCTTGCCTTGCTTTGATATGTACAAACATGACTATGATATGCTACACGTATGTGATATATGAAAATGATATTAAATGTTACATGATGTGGAGCTATAAACTCCTAGTAAAGTGGAATATGGTCCAACTTGTTTTGTATAAGCCTTTCTATGATTGTATGATGACTTGGTAATATGGTTTTGTTGTATGCTTAGAATGACTAGATTTGGATGGGTTATAATGGTTAAAAAGTGCCTAAAATGTGCCTAAGGTGAAAACTTAGTAAATGGATTCTGAATTCCCTAAAATTTGACATACCAATAGAAACATGGTTTATAAGTGTACTAGTAAAATTGGGTAACTTTAGTTAAGTCACAGAACTGATTTTTCATAAGAAGTCTCAAATTGGTTTTATTGGCTTGGTAAATTGATAGGTTCTAATAATGAAACCCTTAGAACAATAACTGGAGAGTTTAATTTCAATTGGTAATACGAAATCGGATTAAAATCAATTGCTAGTAAAAATTTACAAATTAGTCCATAAGGTTAAGAAAAGTTTAAAATTAACCCCAACTCCGATTAAGTTTAGCAACAAACAAAGTGGGTAAGTCTTAAGAATAATCAATATGATACTTAGATTAGACTTTCAACTCTGAACCCTTTTTTGAACCTCCAATTAGTCTTCCGATAACACTATCCGACCCGGATCCCCACCAGACTGGGAAATGGGTGTTACACCAGCAACCTTCCAAAGATGTATGATGGCAATTTTCTTTAACATGATGGAATATTTCCTTGAAATATTCATGGACAACTTCTCGTTATTCGGAGATAGTTTCGACAATTACCTCGGCAATTTGGAGAAGGTGTTGGCATGCTGTGAAGAAATTGACCTAGTGTTAAATTGGGAGAAGTGCCACTTTATGGTGGATGAAGGTATAGTGCTCGGGCACAAGATCTCATCGAAGGGAATCGAGGTAGAAAAATCCAAGGTGGATGTGATTTAGAGATTGCCACCACCAAATTCAGTCAAATGGTTTTGAAGTTTTCTCGGACATCCAAGTTTTTACAGAAGGTTTATTCATAATATTTCTTTGATTTCTAAACCCTTGTGTAAACTGCTTGAACAGGATAAGGCTTTTAATTTTGATGAATCTTGCGCCAAGTCATTTGACACCCTTAAGAATCAACTTGTCATAGAACCTGATTGATCCTTACCTTTCGAGCTCATGTGTGATGAAATCGATTATGCGATAGGGGCTATTTTAAGACAACGGAAAGGTAAGATTTTCCATGTGATATATTATGCTAGTAAAACCCTTAATGGTGCTCAATTGAATTACACCAGGACAAAAAAGGAACTACTAGCCATAGTTTTTGCATTTGACAAGTTTTGTTCCTACTTGATTGGTACAAAGGTAATTATCCACATTGACCATTCGGCAATTTAAGTATTTGATTGCTAAAAAAGATTCCAAACCTCGTTTAATTCGTTGGATTTGCTTTTACAAGAATTTGACATTGAAATTAAGGACATGAAAGGAACGAAGAACCAGGTTGTTGATCACTTGTCAAGGTTGGACGATGATGAAATAGACAACGACTCCTTAGAGATCCATGATGCATTCCCGAATGAGCAGTTGTTAGTAGCCACGACAACACCCTGCTATGCAGATCTAGTAAATTTTCTGGTTAGCAGTATATTACCTTATGACATTACTCACCAAGGAAAGAAGCAGTTCTGACATGATGCTAAGCATTATTATTGTTTAAATAATGTGCAGATCAAGTCAAGCGACGAATTGTTCCTGAGGAGGAACATCAAAATTTCCTTCAAAAATGCCATTCTTTACCCTATGGAAGGCATTTTGGAGGAACTCGTACAACATCCAAAGTACTACAGTCCAATTTTTACCAGCCCACTCTTTATAAAGATGCTCATGATTTCTACAAGGGGTGACCGTTTTCAATGAACGGGAAACATATCAAGGTAGCACGAGATGCCATTGCAGAATATCCTTGAGGTTGAATTGTTTGATGTGTGGGGCATCGATTTGGTGGGGCCCTTTCCATCATCGTTCGACAACCTTTATATCTTACTCGTTGTGGACTATGTGTCCAAATGGGTGGAGGCAGTTGTAGTTCCCAATAATGATTCAAAGACTGTGCAACGGTTCTTGTAGAGGAATATCTTTACACAGTTCAGGACACGAGGGAAATTATCAACGATGAGGGCACATGTTTTGACTATAAGTTGATTGCCAAGATGTTGGAGCTCTTTGGAGTGACACATAAAATTGCCACAACATATCATTCGTAGACTCAGGCTAAAATTTCCAACCATGAATTGAAAAGGATTCTTGAGAATGTTGTTATTCCTTCTTGAAAGGATTGGTCTTTGAAAATTGATGACGTAATTTGGGCATACCGAACAGCGTACAAGACACCCTTAGACATGTATCCTTACAAACTTGTCCATGGCAAGACTTGCCATCTACCGGTAGAGATCGAGCATAAGGCCTATTAGGTTATCAAGACCATGAATATGGATTGGGAAAGTGCAGGGAAAAAGCGTCTACTAGACCTAATGAGATAGAAGAGTTTTGCGACAAGACAATGCCAAGATTTACAAAGAAAAAATGAAGCGTTGACATGACAAGAAGCTATTGTCGTGGCAATTCTAGCCAAGGCAACTAGTGCTTCTCTTTAATGCTCGATTAAAACTCTTTTCGAGAAAATTGAAGTTGATATGGTCTGGGCCATTTGAGGTAGTAAAAGCTTTTTCCTATAGGGTTGATGTGATCAAGTCAACTGTGGACGGACATGAATTTATGGTTAACAGACAACGGTTAAAGCACTATGTCGGTACCCATGTTGAGCGTGACAAGGATACAATAACCTTAGCAGATGCATGACAATGCTCTTATTCAGTGTTTTTAATTTTTCAGTTTATTTTTTTATTTTATCTAGATATTTGTCTTTTATTTTTTTCTTTTTATTTCATTTTTATTTTTTATTTTATTATTGGGATATTCATCTTCTATCTTTATTTTTATCTTTATCTTTATCTTTTATCTCTATTTTTATTTAATTTTGTTTTTTATCTTTATTTTTATTTTAGTATTTATCCATTAATTTTTATTTTTGAATTTTAGGATAAGAGTTTTAAGGGATAAGGAGTTGGGCTTAGGATAGAATTTCATTTGAATGGATTTTTTATCCCATGGAAGGTGGATAGTCAGCTACTACTTAGGGATTTAATTACCCCTTTAAACTTTTGTTTCACCCATATTCACTCCCCCTTTAATAAACCTAACCGCACCTTCCACCAATCACCATCTTTGACATTTCTTTTCCCCATTGCTCAAACATTCATCTATCACATCTCCCACCTTTTTACTCCACCATTATACTATTTCTTGCCCATCTACTCCATTTTGTTTCCCTTTCACTCTTTCTTTTGAACTCTTAAGTTTTCTTTTCTTATTTCCTTTGTTTTTCTGATCAAGAACCTCAAAACCATAGCCAAAAATCTCAAAACCATGACCGGAGCAAATTCTTCACGAGCACTTGAGTCCCCTTTTCAGAGATTTGCGTCTCCACTCATTGAGAAGCGATTCCTAGCCAAGTTTGCAAATCAAAAGGTATGGGAAGAGCAAGGGTTCGAGTATGATGTTTCCCAAAAGAACTATGGACTTTAAGATTCCGTCTTTAAGATCATTGAGCACCATCAATGGTAGATTTTTTATGAACAACCGAAACCTGGAAATATATCATGGGTAAGGGAATTTTATTCGCATGTTTCAAATCAAGATAACCCTTGTGTTTTTGTGTGAGGTAAGGCAATTCTTGTTGATGTTGCTACCATCAACGCATACTTTGGGCTCTATGTTGAAAAGGACGAGCATGTCGTATTTGTTGAACACATCACGCCAAAGAAGTGCAAGAGTTTTCCAAGATCTCACCGTCAAGGGGGCCGCATGGAATGACAGAGCTTTGAAGGGAACAGTGAACCAAATCTTGCTAAAGCCTATGACCAAACTATGGAACAACTTCCTAAATACTCATTTGATGCCTACTACCCATAGTACTATTGTTTCGTATTCTCGTTTATTACTACTTCATTCTATTTTGAACAAGAATACTATTGATATTGGAAAAATAATTTTTGATGAAATCTATGCTTGTAGTAAAAAGGATGTGGGGACACTCTATTTTCCTGATTTAATTTCCTAATTACGAACGAGAGCATGTGTCGGCCGACGCTATGGACGAGAAGTTAACTAAAAGAAGTGGGTAGACACAAAGTCACTATGTGCGTATGATGGGAGATGAGCCATCCAAGACGCCAGCAGCTGAAAAGAAGTCCTCTACTGCAGACACTATCAGGCAACCAAACATGTCGCAGTAAGTGTACATGCTGAGGCAAGTGCACGTGCCTCGGCAAGTATACATGGGATTGTCGAAATCCTTCGTCCTTTGACACAGCAGTTGGACCAGATAGAGGAGCGTCAATTGTTGTTCATGCGGTACATGATGGATCATGATGTAGCCCTCACGAGAGTTATCCTGGAGAATTATCCCGACAATACCATCCCTTTCCCTATTTTCCCTACTGAGCTACTTGCCCCGGCAACTAACGATGCACCTAGCAACATTTCCGCGACAACTTATGTCCCACAAAAAGGCAAGGAACCTATTGCTGAACCTGCTCATACTAAATATATTCATGGTTTTTCAGATTCGGATGATTTTATTTCTGCACCAATGAAGTCCCCACCAGTTGTACCATCAAAATTGCAATCGAAGCATAAAGCTTCTAAAATGGAGAAGGCTACAAAGGAAAATGAGCCAAGCGAGGAGGTTACAAAAACTGCAGTTCGAGATGTACCACCAGCTTTGTGTCAACAGCCACTACGAGCTGGAAAAAAGACCAAGCAAATGGCTCGAAGAAAACTAGTACTTCAAGGTGACGACCTCACCGACTAACTCATTTACATTTCATGTTGTTTTTTTCTTTTGTTTTTGCATGCATTGAGGGCAATGCCTCTCTCGAGTTTAGGGGGTTGTTTGTTCTATACTTAGTTGCATTCATTCTATCTCATGTTAGTTGCATATGTTACTCGCCAAGTCTTTTACCTAATTAAACTGCCTAAACCTGATGTGATATCCTATGATAAATTTTTTCCACTGCACTTATATGATAGAACTTTTGATTTTAGGGTTAGCATGGAAAGTACTTGGAATTTTGCTATGATGTTGAATATTGATTGCCACTGTTGTGACTTGTTGATCAAAGGAGACCTAGTAAACTTAGGTTATTAAAAATTAGGTAATTTGTGCTAGAGGTGACTATTCGGCTCTAGCCTTAACTAAAAATTTCATTAAGATAATTTCTTACTAGAGGTGCCCATCTGGCTCTAGTTTGTCACGCATTAAGAATCACTAGAGGTGCCTAAAATTGGCTCTGGTTGATTAAATTTAAAAGAAATTGCTTTGCTAGAGGTGCCTAAAACTGGCTCTAGCGAATTAAATTTCCCCGGCAAATAAATTGATAAAACCTATTGTTCACATGGAATCCTATTAGTTGACTTGTAAACAACTCCACAACACATTGTCACTAGCATTATAGTTTGGTTTTGAGTAATTCTCACTGCTGTCCAAAAGATCGAAAGGTAATGAACTTTGTGCCATGGTTCTAAGGATTGAAGTCAGGTAAGAAGCATGTTTTTGGTGGTTAGGGACTTGACAGGTAATTGTTAGTTTTGCATTGCCTGAGGACAAGCAATAGTTCGAGTTTGGGGTGTGTTAAGTGTGTAAAAGTACTATTTTTCTTACCCTTTTTACCCATACTATTGTTAAACTTAGGCTCATTTTAGTTGCATTGTTAGGCATTCAAGCATAGTTTCCTAGTTTTCTTGGTCATTGAGCCTGGTGATTTATTTTGATAGTTTTTGTGGAGAATTCGCTGCTAGTTTGCTTCTATTTGTGCGAGACATGATTGTCATGGCAAGTAGGGACATTACTGAAGGAATTACTGAAGCTGATTGTCGCGGCATACCGGGATAAAACTGGATAAATACAACATTATTCAGAGAATTATCCAGAATTAGCAAATAAATCCCAAATTTGAATTTCAAGCTTTCAACCAGATAAGGATCAGATCTACACGGATTATAACTACATTTAAACTATTCCCCTTATCTATTTAAGGGGATCACATCATCAACAAAAGGGGGGTCGACTTGGACAGAATCAGATCACAAGAAATCTCACGCACCATTATCTTTTTCATTTTATTTTTATGCGATCCATGTCTGGGATTATTTCTTTTGTAATTCCTTCTTTACCCAGCCATGAACTAAATCAAATTGGCTAGGGTTATTTGGGTTTTGTGGTGTGATAAACGATTGGATGGTTTTCGGTTCTTGATTTTTAATAAATTTTGAAGTTTGTTCATTCTCAGTTTTTAAATTTCCATCTTGAGAGAATTGGGAGAGGATCTCGAGTGTTTTCCATTTATCTAGACTAGGGAGAGTTAGATTTTAGAAAAGGATGAACATGATTCTCATTCGAATGAAAGTTGGTGAGAATTAATCCACCTTAGGAATAAGGATCGAATTTCAAGGACTAAGACGAGTGTAAGATCGGTTGTTTTTCACCCGAGGTTAACACTGGGATGTATCACCAAGGCATGCACAAATAACAAGTTCTTCTGTTAGGGATAACAAGAAGACATTGAAGAACACTTCGTCAAGCTTCGAAGAAGGAACCCAGTTGCCTCGGCATTAAAACTAGTCTCAGTTGCCCCGACATAAATTGTGACCTGGATGCCACGATAATTCAATCGGTCTTAGTTGCCACAACAATCACGTTGCCTCAACAATCAATTGCCACGAGAATCCATTTAGCAATTGCACCACTACTCACG
This sequence comes from Hibiscus mutabilis, assembly GCA_019671005.1. NCBI lineage: Eukaryota > Viridiplantae > Streptophyta > Magnoliopsida > Malvales > Malvaceae > Hibiscus > Hibiscus mutabilis. The sequence goes on along the minus strand of CM033714.1, from coordinate 54,658,369 downwards.
ATAACCCAGCCCACTCTCTTATTCGATTACATTTTCCATTTATTTTACTTGTTTAATAGTTTTACTTATTACTTCCAAACATCTATCATCACTATTCATTTCTCTTTTCAGTGCAAGAAGTTAGAAACCAGAGTTTCATCAATCCATGTGGAGACGATATATTTACTATACTATTACTTGCGACATGTATACTTGTACCAATTGTGAAGCACTCAAAACACGCAGCAGTCACGGAACAATAGATTTCCTTGGGATGAGACAAGACAATCTGGTTAAGGTAGATTAGTGATTTAGAGATACCCCATGGATTATGCGACAGATACAGTTGGAACCCAAGGATAAGTTGACATGTGTTCTTTCTCTGCTGAAAGAAAAAGCTAGGGAATGGTGGGAAACCATGGAGTTGGGGTGGTAACCAAACCGACCATCTTGGGATGATTTCCTAGACGAGTTTAAGAGGAAGTATGTGGGTGAAGCCCACATTGATAGCTTGAGGGATTAGTTCACTCACCTAGCTCAAGGGAACTAGTATATCTTTGAATATGAGCAAGAGTTCCTAACGCTGAGTAGGTACGCCCCAAAATTGGTCGATACGGATGTTAACCATTTTAGAAACTCAAAAATAATTTGGGAAAAATTAGTTAGAGAAGGTGGTTTGAAGAATAAGAGGAGAATTCTAAATTTTATTGAATCAAAGGGTTACTTTTACAAAGCCTGCTACAACTCATTATATGCAGGCCTGATAAGAGTAATGGCCCAACAACTTTTTACAAGTTTGTTAGAAAAACCATTAGCTACATTCTTTAACATTTCCCTTATTCTTTCATATCTTCAAAAATTTTGACACATAGTTGAGCACGAAATTCCTCAAACTTGGAAATAGAGATGGGGTTTGTAAAGATTTTAGCCACTTGACAAGAAGCTGGCACATAGTTGACTTTCAAATCACTAGACATAACCTTCCCATGAACAAAAAATAAATCCAACTCGACATGCTTAGTTTTTGCAAGCATAACTGGATTTGCTGCCATGGTAACAACACTCATGTTGTCACTCCAAACAGTGGGTACATCCTCAAGAAGCACATTCATATCATTGAGAGTAGCTTTTAACCACATAGGCTCTGAGGTAACATCTGTAATGCTTTGAAACTCTACTTCAGCAGTGGATCTAGAGACTAATCGCTGCTTCTTAGAACCCTAAGAGACCAAATGTGCACCATAAAAAGTGCAATAGCCAAACACTGATCTTTGATCAACAGAGTCACTTCCCCAGTCAGCATCAAAAAAAGATGTAAGGCTGATGTTACTAGATTGAGTTGGAGAAAACCAAAGACCAAACTCGAGTGTGCTTTTCAAGTATCTCAGAATACATTTCACAGATAACCAGTGTAAATCATTGGGAGGTTGCATATATTGAGCAACTTTGTTAATTGCAAAGCTAATGTCAGGTCTAGAATGACATATGTACTGAAGATCTCCTACAGCACTCCTATATTGTTGAGGATCATCTAATAGTACACCATCATCTTTGCTAAGCTTGGGAGAAGCAGCAATAGGAGTAGTGACCAAATTAATCTCCCTCATATCAGTCTTGACCAGCAACTCGACAATAAACTTTTTTTGGTTAAGAAACAAGCCTTCATGAATTCATCGAACTTCAATACCCAAGAAAAACTGAAGTAGGTCGAGGTCTTTCAAGAAAAACTTCTGATGAAGCTGAAATATAACAGTAGACCATGTGCTCGTGATGATCCAGTAATAAGAATGTCATCCACATATACAACAATATATGTGATGAATTCTGTAGATTTAAAAACAAATAACGAGACATCTACATTTTGATGACTAAAAACCAAGGCTGATCAGAAATTCTTTAAGTTTACTAAACCAATTTCTGGGTGCCTGCTTTAAACCATATAATGCCTTTTTGAGTTTGCACACAAGAACAGATCCATCTTCGGACTGAACTTGAAACCCTTCAGGTTGAACCATGAAGACATCCTCAGATAGATCTCCCTTTAAGAAAGCATTATTTACATCTACTTGCCTGATCTCCCACTTATTGGTAACAACAAGTGATAGCATAAGGTTTATAGTGAAAGATTTACTACTAGACTGAATGTATCTAGATAAGCATGGCCCGCTATTTGTGAATACCCTTTAGCTACAAGTCTGGCTGTCACACCCTGAAAACCGGTCAAGTCGGGGTTAAGTTCCGGTGATCGAATATTTTATACCGATTAAATCGTTAGCTCAATCTTGTACCTAATTTGGAGCAATAAAGGTTATTCGGGCTAACCGTATCGGTTTATTATTATATTTATTAGTAAAAAAGATATATGCTATGAGTGGGGGGACCCATGGCAATTCCTTTAATTGAAGGAAAATGTCATGAATCACCCCACATAAGGGATGATTCGGCATAAAGGGGGCACAAGGTGGCATAGGCTTAAATTCCTTTAAGCCACGTGGGCATCATGCCCCTTAAAGCATGCCACACTCCAACTTATATGGAGATTATGGAGAAATAAGGGGCGTCGGCTATTTAGTATAAATAGGGGGAATGTTACGGGGGAGACACAACAAGAGGGAGAAATAATTCGATCGAATGATAGGTTGGTAAGCCTGAGTTTTTCGGATCGATAAATTCGAGTCCTTGCTATCACTGGCTCAAGGGGTTGATAAAGAACAACCGTCATCTCTTCCAAAAGCCAAGAATAAAGGCGTCGTTATCCAAGAGTCTTAAAAACATCAGGTTGTCGAGGTGAGTGTAGTTGTGTCAAAGGATAGGTTCAGTGCCATCCCGTTGCATTATTTTATGATTATGTTTGTATTTGTTTAAGGGCTCACGTATAGCAACAATGTCGAATACGATTGGCAAATCCGGTAAGTGCCTTGCATTACTTTGATATATGCAAACATGACTATGATATACTACACATATGTGATATATGAAAATGATATGAAATGTTACATGATATGGAGCTGAGGCTCATTTTGATATGATATGATTTGAAAAAAAAATTATGGACTATGTGAATTTGTGCAATTATGGACATTGGATACAATTGGCATGCAATAGGATTATTGAGCTCTGTTAAGTAAGGGAGGACTACGGTCCAGGGCTACGGCCTATATGTGGGGGAAATAAGGTCGGCTGTGTAAGGGATATATCTCCAGAGCTACGGCTCATGGGCTACGGCCCACTCTTCATTATATGTGTTGGTGTACAGAGGAATCCGTGTATCCAATGGTACCTAATGTGATATGTGCCTATGAATTGTGCTATGACATTATGATTATGATATGACTATGTGACATGTAATATGTGAATATGAAAGTATGAGAATATGTATAATAGGCTTGAATTGTGCATAGTATAACTACTTGTATATTTGGTTATCATGCATTTCATTCATTGTAATTGTTATAACTACCTCACTAGGCTATGTAAGCCTAACATGTGTGTGTCTCATGCATTTCCAGGACCTTGAACAATTTCGAGCTCTGATCGTGTTACTGCGGTTGCAAGTCACGTCTTTACCATATATGTAATATTATCTTTTGCTATAAACTCCTAGTGAAGTGGCATATGGACTAACTTGTTTTGTATAAGCCTTTCTAGATTTATATGATGACTTGGTAAAATGATTTTGTTGTATGCTTAGATTTGGATAGGTTAAAATGGTTAAAAGGTGCCTAAAATGAGCGTAAGGTGAAAACTTGGTAAATGGGTTCTGAACGCCCTAAAATTTGACGTACCAATAGAAACATGATTTGTAAGTGTACTGGTAAAATTTGGTAAGGTTTGAAAATCACCCGATAGGTTAATCCGAATAACAAAACAGTTTTGAACAGTTTACAAAATGGTCACTAAATATTGTATCGTCTAATCAGATAGGTAAATGACCTCTGTTAGTGATGAAATTTCACAGGCTAATAATTAGTAAGATTAATTTTAGTATGATAACCTAAATTTCGGCTAAGGACCTTTAAAATGTAAAATTTACAATTTAGTCCCTAAGGTTAAGAAAGTTTAAAATTGACCCCAACCCTGATTAAGTTTAGTAACAAACAAAATGGATAACTCTTAAGAATAATCAATATGATACATAGATTAAGTTTTGAACTCTGAAACCTTTTCCAAACCTCCGGTTAGTCTTCCGATAACACTATCCGACTCGGATCTCTACCAGACCGGGAATAGGGTGTTACAATTATGGTATCAGAGCCTAGGTTTAGTCGATTCTAGGACTAAGCAGGCATTCGTTATGAGTCTGTGTCTACATATGCCACTTAGGAGTTACTTGAATATGTATTCTGTGACTTGCAACTTACACGATTTAATCATTCTATGTAACTTAGATCTAAAATGTTTGGACCTATCGATAGAAGGATGGTGAAAAAATCTCAACCAGGCTCCTCCTCAACTCAAGGTGACATTTTGAGGCCTGAAATCCAGCCAAGCGTGTGGGACAAAACGACCCACCACACCCTCCTTCAATGCCACTCGCTCAGCAGGCGTATCTAATGTCCATGGCGGAAATTATTAAGCAAGTGGTGGTGTCCCTCCGTCAGGAACCACATCCTTATCCTACTGAAACCTCTCTGCTTTCTTCGAGAGCTCCTATTGACAAACTCAAGTTGTACCCTGTGTATACGTTCACCAGCCAGGACCTGGATAACCCCGAGATCGCAGAATACTGGCTGGAGAACACTCTGAAGGTGCTGAATAAGCAAATGAAGTGTCTTGATGAACATAAGCTTGAATGTGCCCTGGCCTTGATAGCTGAAGAGGCCCAAAGCTGGTGGGATACAATGGGACTTCTTTTTTCAAGAGTTTTGTAAGAAATACAACAGCGAGCACTACATTGCAGAAAGATGCAAGAAATTCCTCCATCTGAGGAAAGGGAGAAAACCAGTGGAGCAGTACATCCATGATTTTTGTAAGTATGCAAGATATGGTGTTGAGATTATTCATACCGAGAAGGAAAAATGTAGAATGTTTATAGACGATCTTTGTGATGAACTTCGTCCTCTCTTCGTTTCTCTAGAGATCGAGGATTTCCAAACCTTTGTCAATCAGGCTATCGCAACCGAAGCTTCACAAAAAGCCTCCGAGATAAGAAAGGGGAACCAGCCTCGACCTGATAAGAGGTTCCGAGATGATTCCAAGTCACCCACGTCCTAGAAGAAGGGAAGACAATGGGACCAGAAGTCTGCCACCTACCAACAATTGCCTCGATCTGGGTATGTACCTTAGTTCCAGTCTGCCGAAACAACTGTTACCCGCACGGCTTCAGTGGACAGTTTTAAGTGTCTAAAAGTACTATTTTATTCACTTTTTTTATTCATATTATTGCTAGACTTAGGCGGATATTAGTTGCATTAATAGCCATTCATGCATGTTTGCATTGATTGCTTGGTGGACAAGCTTGATTTCATATTTTGCTTAATTTTGTGGAAAAAATGTACCGTCGATAGTTATTTTGGTTTGTGTGTGTAGAATCACTTGCTTAAACAAGGCTAGAACCAGTTGCCAGTGCAGTGCATGAAGGAGATGCTGACGTAGTTGCCAGGGCAATGCATGAAGGAGATGTCGAGCTAGTTTCCAGGGCAATTGTCGATAAGGGATAAGATGATATGGCAGTCGAAATTGATGACTAGATAAGCCCAAGATGACGTGGAGCAAAGTTAAATCCCAAAGGAGTTTGATTTCCATGAAGAGGTCAAAGAGAAATTAAATTCCAAGAAGATAGGAGAAGATCTAGAAGAAATTTAAATATAATAAAGAATTATATTCTTTTAAAAGTATTTAATTCCAACTTAACTTCTTCCTCAAGAGAGACTTTGACCTAGCCATCTCCTATTTAAAGGAGACCAAGCCGTCAACTTTGAGAGAGCAAAAGGGGAGAGATTTCGACAAGATGCTTCAACCATTCTTCATCTTTTTCTTTCTTGTTCGATTAGGTTTATGTTAGGGATTCTTTATTTTGTGTTTCTTTGGAACCTAGCCATGAACTAAATCTATTTGGCTAAGGTTATTGTGTTTTGTAGTTGTGAGAAACAATTGGATTTTGTTTAGGTAATAAGAGTTTGCACTTTCAATTTGAGGTTTACTCATTCTTGGTTTTTATTCTTGTTTGCGATTGAATTGGGAGATGATCTCGTAACTTCATCTATTTATCTAATATTAGGAGAGTTAGATTCAAGAAACGAATAAGTATGGTCTTTATTCAATCTATTGATGGTGAAGATTAATCTGTCTTAGGAATAAGTTAAGGATTTCAACGGATAAGAGGAGCGCAAGATTGGTTGTTGTTCACCATTGTTTCATGCAAGGATGTATTATCAAGGCATGCACAATTAGCTAGAGTTTCGACTTAAGGATAAGAAGAAACCATTGAAGAATGCTCCGTCGAACCTTGAAGTTGTTGCCCAGCCACCCAAACAGTTGCCCGGCCAATTGCCCAGGCAACCGTCATTTAGTTGCCAAGGCAACCCCGCTACGCAAGTTGCCACGGCAACTGAGTTGCCCTTGCACTCTTTTACCAAGACGATCCAATCGGCTATCCTCCTCAACTCACGATAACCTGGCCTATTCTCTCTCTTTTGATTACATCTTCTTTTACTTATTTGCTTTCTAGTTTAGTTGTTAGTTAAAACTTCTACAATCTTTTACTTGTGTTCTTTTACTTTTTACAGTGCAAGAGATTAGATTCTTGAAGTGGCACCAATCCCTGTGGAGACGATATATTTTATACTATAACTTGCGACGTGTACACTTGCACAATTACGGAGCACTTATTACGCACAACAAGTTTTTGGCGCCGTTGCCGAGGATTGGCAATAGCAACTTTGTTTTTATTTTCTTGTACTTTTTTATTTTTCTTATTTAAGATTCAAAGGGCTAACAAACATTTGTTTTGCATTGGTATATGACCAGGGCGAGACCGATTACACCAGAATATCCCTTTGATCCAGAAATCGAGCAAACCTTGCAAAGACTCAGACAAAGGTTAAGAGTAGCAATGGCTAATCAAAACGGCAATATAAATCAGGATGTTCCAGCAGGAGGAGGAGTGATTCTTGCACGAAACAAAACTATTCGAGACTATCTTCAAGAAGATCTTGAAGGACTTAATCCAGGAGTTGTCACACCTGAAATTGAAGCCGGCCACTTTGAGTTGAAACCGGTGATGTTCAATATGATCAACACAATTGGTCAATTTGGCGGCTCAACAACTGAAGATACACAACAATATCTTAAATCTTTCCTCGAGATTTGTAATTCATTCAAAATACAAGGAGCCACCCCCGTTGTTTTACAACTAAGATTATTCGCCAATTCACTGAAGGATAGGGCGAAAACATAGTTGAATAGTATTCCTGCCGGATCAATAGGATCATGGACCGGTCTTTGTCGTGATTTCCTTGCTCCATTTAATCCTACAAATTTGACTGATAAGCTTCGTAACGAAATTACTTCTTTTCGGCAGGCAGATGATGAATCCATGTACGAGGGTTGGGAGCGATATAGAGAACTTCTACACAAATACCCTCTACACGGATTCCCATTATGGACACAAGTAACAATGTTTTACAACACTGTAAATACACCAACAAGGATGATGCTAGATGCCTCGGCAAACAACATACTCCTAGATAAGTCGCCGGAGGAAGCAATGCAAATTCTAAACAGGCTTGCCAAGAATGATTACCAATTCCCATCTGGTAGAAGAGAAGGAGTTAGACGCCAAGCCACGATACATGAACTTGGATCATCAGACTCAATTTCGACAATTGGCCACTCTAACCAAGATGGTCCAGAACATGCAGAAACCAAACAACACACAGGAGGTCAAGGTAATGGATTCCTTTTGTGAGTTATGTAGTGGTAACCATGATTCTTCTGAATGTATACAAAATTCAGAATCCAGTTTTTATGTGGGGAATTACAACCAGAACAACAATGTGATGTCCAATACATACAATCCAGCTTGGAAGAAGCTCCCGAATTTTTCATGGAGTAATCCCAACAATGCTCTAAACTAGAACAATCAGAATGCACAAGCATCGGGATTCCAGCAGAATATGCCACGACAACAGTTGCCGCAGCAACAACCGACAACATCTAGTTCTTTGGAAAATTCTCTCAATGCTTTTATGTTGAAAAATGAATCTTATATGGTTGAGAATAGTAACTTCATAAAAATAACTGATGCTTTTATTAACAGGACCGAGATGAGATTGCAAAACCAAGAGGCGGCAATCAAATCATTGGAAAATCAAGTCGGACAATTTGCTCAAAACCTGAATACTAGACCGCAAGGAGGTTTACCTAGTGATACTGAAGTCGCAAGAGGAGCTGGCCATGAGCAATGTAAGGCGATCACCACTAGAAGTAGCCAACAACTTAAAGAGGCTCAAGCTCGCTCATCAAACAAAACTCCACAAAAAGAACAAGATGAAATCAGAGGCAAAGCCTCAAATGCTGAACCAGGAAATGCCCCAACAATGCCATCAATCAGGTTCCAGACCAATGAAAGGATTAAAGATATTCGACTTCCACCACCATTCCCACAAAGGATGAAGCGACAAAAGCAAGAATATTAATTCAAAAAGTTTCTTGATATCCTAAAGCAAGTCCACATCGACTTGCCATTGGTTGAAGCAATTGAACAAATGTCGAACTATGCCAAGTCTCTTAAAGACACTTTGTCCAAGAGAACAAGGCTAGGGGAGTTTGAAACAGTTGCCGCAAGAGAGGGATGCATGGCCATGTTGCACAATCGCATGCCACCCAAGTTGAAGGATCCTGGAAGTTTCACAATACCCTGTTCCATCGAAAACCACTATATCGGGAAATCATTATGAGACCTTGGAGCAATCATAAACTTGATGCCTAAATAGGTTTTCCAGAAACTAGGAATCGGTAAGGCAAGACCTACAACAGTTATGCTACAGCTAGCCGACAGATCGTATGTGCATCTAGAGGGAAAAATTGAAGACATACTAGTAAAAGTTGATAAATTTATTGTTCCCACTGACTTTATTGTTTTGGATTGTGAAGCAGATGAACATGCACCTATCATTCTCGGGAGACCCTTCCTAGCAACAGGGAGAACCTTGATCGATGTTAAAAAGGGATAACTCACAATGAGGGTGAATGACCAGCAAGTTAAACTAAATGTGTTCCAAACACTAAGGCATGCCGATGATCCGAAAGAATGCCAACTTCTTCATGCCACGACAGAGTTTGACTTCTACGAGGAATTTAGTTACCTCGGCAACTACATTGTCGATCAATAGGAACATGAGAAATATGAAGAACCGATCGATGAGGAACAACAAGAAGAGTAAAATTGGTTAGTCAATCGACTAGGTACATACTTTGAACCACTGGATTACTCAGGTAAGGAATGTAAACTCGAAAAGCCCTCCATTGAACAACCACCGATTCTTGAGTTGAAACAGGTGCCAGGGCAACTAAAATATGCTTACTTGGGAACCGATAATACATTGCCTGTAATTATTTCCTCTAAGTTACAGCCTAAGCAGGAAAAGAAGCTGATCAAAATGTCGATGCTACACAAGAAGGCAATAGGGTGGACAATTGTTGACTTGAAGGGAATTAGCCCGGCAGTGTGTATGTACAAGTTTTTTTGGAAGATGATCACAAACCTTCGATTGAGGCATAGAGGAGACTGAATCATGCCATGAAAGGGGTTGTAATGAAAGAAATCATCAAGTGGCTTGACGCCGGTATCATATACCCTATCTCTGATAGTATATGGGTAAGTCCGATACAATGTGTACCGAAAAAGGGAGGTATAAAGGTGGTAAGTAATGAAAATAATGAACTCATTCCAACTAGGACTGTGACCGGTTGGAGGGTTTGTATGGATTATCGAAAGCTAAACAAAGCCACTAGGAAAGATCACTTCCCATTACCCTTTATTGATCACATGCTTGATCATCTTGCAGGTAAGCCTTTTATTGTTTTCTTGATGGTTATTCAGGTTACAATCAAATTGCCATAGCACTAGAAGATCAAGAAAAGACAACCTTCACATGCCCATACAGTACTTATGCTTTTCGAAGAATACCGTTCGGATTGTGTAATGCCCCGACAACTTTCCAAAGATGCATGATGGCACTATTTTCAGACATGGTCGAAGACTTCCTTGAGATCTTCATGGATGATTTTCCCATTTTTGGTAATGACTTCGATAGTTGCCTCGGCAATTTAGAGAAGGTGTTGGCAAGAAGTGAAGAAACCAATTTAGTCCTTAATTGGGAGAAGTGCCATTTTATGGTAATGAAGGAATAGTGCTCGGCCGCAAGATTTCATCCAAGGGAATTGATGTAGACAAAGCCAAGGAGGATGTGATCGAGAAATTACCCCTACCAAGTTCGGTTAAAGGAATCTGAAGTTTTCTTGGACATGCAGGTTTTACAGGAGGTTCATTCATAATTTTTCTAAAATTACTAAACCCTTGTGCAATTTGCTTGACCAGGATAAAGTCTTCAATTTTGATTATTCTTGCACCCCAAGAATTGGAAACTCTAAAGGAAAAGCTTGCCTTGGCACCCATTGTCATTCCACCCGATTGGACGCTACCTTTTGAGCTCATGTGTGATGCAAGTGATTTCGCGGTAGGAGCAGTCCTAGGCCAACGCACAGGTAAGACCTTTCATGTGATATACTATGCTAGTAAAACTTTTAATAGTGCTCAAGTGAATTACACAACAACGGAGAAAGAGTTACTAGCCGTAGTTTTCGTATTTCACAAGTTTCGATCCTATTTGATTGGTACAAAGGTAATTGTTCATACGGACCATTCGGCAATTAAGTATCTATTTGCTAAAAAGGATGCCAAACCTCATTTGATTTGTTGGATATTGCTTTTACAAGAGTTTGACATTGAAATTAAGGATAAGAAAGGAAACAGAAAATCAAGTGGTCGATCACTTATCATGCTTAGAACGTAATAGGGAGGAGGACGCAGATTTAGAGATATGCGATGCATCCCCGGATAAGCAACTGTTAGTTACCTCGGCAACTATGGATGCGCATGCCTCGACAACCCTTGACGCGTACGCCTCTGCAACTCCAGACGCATATGCCTCAGTAACCCTAGACCCGCATGCCTCGACAACCCTTGACACGCACGCCTCGGCAACTCCAGACGCGTATGCCTCGGCAACCACTGATGTGCATGCCTCAGCAACTCCAGACGCGTATGCCTCGGCAACTACTAATGAGCATGCCTCGGCAACCCTTGACGCGTATGCCACGGCAACTCTAGACGCGCCTTGGCAACCATGGAAGCAGTTGCCACAGCAACGCATGCCTCGGCAATACCCTGGTACGCGGATTTAGTTAATTTCCTTGTTTGTGGTATTTTACCTTATGCCCTTACTCACCAAGGGATGAAGCGGTTCCGCCATGATGCTAAGCATTACTTTTAAGACGAGTCTTTTTTGTTTAAACAATGTGCATATCAGGTTATACGCTGATGTTTCCCTGAAGAGGAGCAGCAGAATGTACTCCGGCAATGCCATTCTTCACCCTATGGAGGACATTTTGGAGGAACACGTACCGCATCCAAAGTTTTGCAATCCGGTTTGTATTGGCCAACACTGTACAAAGATGCCCAAGAGGTTTACAACAATGTGATCATTGCCAGAGGACGGGCAATATCTCTAGACGATATGAGATGCCGCTCCAAAACATCATCGAGGTGGAATTGTTCGATGTATGGAGGATCAATTTTATGGGACCTTTCCCATATTCATTCGGCAACCTCTACATTCTACTTGCCATCGACTACGTGTCTAAATGGGTTGAGGCGGCTGTAGTTCCCACCAACGATTCCAAGACCGTGCAACGATTCTTGCAGAAAAATATATGTACACGGATTGGGATGCCGAGAGCAATTATCAGTGATGAAGGCAAGCACTTTGACAACAGACTTATTGCCAAGATGTTACAACGCTTTGGCGTATCACACGAAATTGCCACGGCATATCACCCACAAACCAACGGGCAAGCAAAAATTTCCAACCGAGAATTGAAAGGTATACTCGAGAAAGTTGTAAATCCCTCTAGGAAGGATTGGTCAGTACGACTAGATGATGCACTTTGGGCATATCCCACTGCATTCAAAACACCCTTAGGTATGTCTCCCTTCTGACTTGTCTATGGCAAAACATGCCATCTACCGGTGGAAATCGAACACAAGGCATATTGGGCAATCAAGACCGTGAATATGGATTGGGAAAGTGCCGGGCAAAAGCGTTTGTTGGACCTCAACAAGATAGAAGAATTTCGTGCACTCGCCTATAACAATGCACGAATCTACAAGGAGAAAACAAAGTAATGGCATGACAAGAAACTATTGTCGCGGTAATTCATGCCAGGGCAACTAGTTCTCTTATTCAATTCTCGGCTGAAACTTTTCCCGGGAAAACTAAAATCAAGATGGTCGGGACCATTTGAAGTTGTCAAAATGTTCTCCCATGGTGCCGTGATAATCAAGTCCATCACTGACGAACATGAATTCAAAGTCAACGGACAAAGATTGAAGCACTACAACGGTGCCCATGTGGAACGTAACAAAGAAGTGATCACCTTAGGAGATGTATGAGCATGCTCTCCTTTAGACATTGAGGAAGACGACGATGAGGACACCCCCGTACGAGGATCGATTCCACCATCAGCAACAAGAAAGTAGCCACCGCGTTCAAGCAAAAGAATCAAGACACGGGCCAAAAGGAAACTAATCATACACGACGACAAACTCTCAGAGTAAGTCCTCGTTTGCATTTTACTTTTCTTTAATGTTATTTTTACTTTTATTTTTATTTTTCTTTGTTTCATGCATTGGGGACAATGCCTCACTCGAGTTTGGGGGGATTGTTATTAGTTAGTTACCATGTTTAGTTGCATTCATCTTAAGTATTGCATTTAGGATACATAAATTGCTTGTCATGCCTTTAGTTGGAACAAGAATTGCCTAGATTTGATGAATATCCAATGATGACTTTGACAATGTACTTAATTAATAGAACTTTTTATTCTAGGATAAACGTGAAAACACTTAGAATCTTACTATGATGCTAAACTTGATGAAACACTGTTGTGGCTTGATTGATTTAAGGAATTCCAGTGAACTTAGGTTGATAGTTAAGAAATTGGGGGATTAGAATAAAAATTGGATGAATGCTAGAGGTGCCCGAAATTGGCTCTAGTATGTGCTAAAAATTGATCGCTAGAGGTGCCCAAAATTGCCTGTGGTATGAGCTAAAAATTGATCGCTAGAGGTGCCCAAAACCGGCTCTAGTCGAATAAATTAATTAACATAAGAAAACTAAAAACAAAACACTAGAGGTGCCCGAAACTGGCTCTCATTAAAACATGTTAAAAGAACCCAAGGAAGTAATTTGAAAACCTCTTATTTGCATAGAATCCAAAAAATCAACTTGCACACAACTCCGCACACACTCACAAGCATTATAGTTTGATTCCGAGTAACTCCTAAGTTTTTCGAAAAATGAAAAGCCAATAATACTTTGTGCCACGGTTCTGAGAATTGAAATCAAGTTCAAAGCTAAGTTTGTGAAAATTGAAGTCTTGGCGGGTAATTATTAGTTTGCATTGCTTGAGGACAAGCAATAGTTCGAGTTTGGGGGTGTGTTAAGTGTCTAAAAGTACTATTTTATTCACCTTTTTATTCATATTATTGCTAGACTTAGGCTCATATTAGTTGCATTATTAGCCATTCATGCATGTTTGCATTGTTTCCTTGGTGGACAAGCTTGATTTCATATTTTGCTTAATTTTGTGGAAAATGGGTGCTGCCGATAGTTGTTTTTGTGTGTGTGTAGAATCACTTGCCTAAACAAGGCTGGAACCAGTTGACAGGGCAGTGCATGAAGGAGATGCCGACGCAGTTGCCAGGGTAATGCATGAAGGAGATGCCGACATAGTTGCCAGGGCAATTGTCGATAAGGGATAAGATGATATGGCAGTCGAAATGGATGACTAGATAAGCCCAAGATGACATGGAGCAAAGTTAAATCCCAAAGGAGTTTGATTTCCATGAAGAGGTCAAAGAGAAATTAAATCCCAAGAAGATAGGAGAAGATCTAGAAGGAATTTAAATATAATAAAGAATTATATTCTTTTAAAAGTATTTAATTCCAACTTAACTTCTTCCTCAAGAGATACTTTGACCTAGCCATCTCCTATTTAAAGGAGACCAAGCCGTCAACTCCGAGAGAGCAAAAGGGGAGAGATTTCGACAAGAGGCTTCAACCATTCTTCATCTTTTTCTTTCTTGTTCGATTAGGTTTCTGTTAGTGATTCTTTGTTTTGTGTTTCTTTGGAACCTAGTCATGAACTAAATCTATTTGGCTAAGGTTATTGTTTTTTGTAGTTGTGAGAAACAATTGGATTTTGTTTAGGTAATAAGAGTTTGCACTTTCAATTTAAGGTTTACTCATTCTTGGTTTTTATTCTTGTTTGCGAGTGAATTGGGAGAGGATCTCGTAACTTCATCTATTTATCTAATATCGGGAGAGTTAGATTTAAGAAACGAATGAGTATGGTCTTTATTCAATCTATTGATGGTGAAGATTAATCCGGCTTAGGAATAAGTTAAGGATTTCAACAGCTAAGAGGAGCGCAAGATTGGTTGTTGTTCACCCTTGATTCACGCATCGATGTATTATCAAGGCATGCACAATTAGCTAGAGTTTCGACTTAGGGATAAGAAGAAACCATTGAAGAACGCTCCGTGGAACCTTGAAGTTACTGCCCAGCCGCCCAAATAGTTGCCCGGCCAGATGCCCAGGCAACCGTCGATTAGTTGCCAAGGCAACCCCGCTGTGCAAGTTGCCACGGCAACTGAGTTGCCCTTGCCCTGGCCTATTCTCTCTCTTTTGATTACATCTTCTTTTACTTATTTTCTTTCTAGTTTAGTTGTTAGTTAAAACTCCTACAATCTTCTACTTGTGTTCTTTTAC
The DNA here is from genome assembly GCA_019671005.1 of Hibiscus mutabilis. Classification (NCBI taxonomy): domain Eukaryota; kingdom Viridiplantae; phylum Streptophyta; class Magnoliopsida; order Malvales; family Malvaceae; genus Hibiscus; species Hibiscus mutabilis. The sequence continues at coordinate 54,643,334 of CM033714.1, read as the reverse complement.
TTTTTACAGTGCAAGAGATTAGATTCTTGAAGTGGCACCAATCCCTGTGGAGACGATATCTTTTATACTATAACTTGTGACGTGTACACTTGCACAATTGTGGAGCACTTATTACGTGCAACAGACAGCATGGGCGGTTCCATAAAGGATTCTCAGATTCCCTTATGCAACTTCTGGCAGAAGAGGCACTTAGGGAAGTGTCGTAGGCAATTTGGCTCTTGTTACCTTTATGCAGAGTCTGGCCACTTCATCCGTCAGTGCCCATAGAACCCTCAGGCTCTTATATCTATAGCTTCTCAAAACAATCCTAATAAGAGGAGGGGAGCAAAGCAGTGCCATCCAGATCCGCAAGAAGACCCCGGAACAACAATACTGCTCCAGCTGGCCATGACCCGTAGACTTCAGCTCAAATGTACCACGTTCAAGGTCACGAGTAGGAAGATGATCCCGATGTGATTGTAGGTATGGTGGAGTTATGTTCTGAACTTGTTTATGCATTGATAGATCCTGGCTCCATGCACTCTTTTATTAGTGAACCCTTGATTTAAAAGTATGCTTTAGAATGTGAACTTGTTGCTTTCGAGATACTTGTCTCAAATCCATTAGGAGTTAGTGTGGCTATTTGAATAATCTGTAGAGCTTGTCCCCTAAGGATCCAAGGGATCCCATTTTTGGCCAACTTGATGGCTTTATCCTTCCATGATTTCGATCTCATTCTAGGCCTCAATTGGCTAGCTGAACATCAAGCGTGGGTGGATTGTTCAAAGAAGAAATTATATCTCTGTGGACTTGGCAATGAGAGCATAACCTTGATGAAGTCCGAACCTAAGTCTAAAAAGAGTCTCATGTATGCCATGGAGTCTAAAAAAGATTTGAAAATCAAAAACGTACCCGTGGTGAAAAAATTTCTCGATGTGTTTCCTGATGAACTTTCAGGACTTCCTCCCACCCGTGAAGTTGAGTTCGGGATAGAAGTGCAACCTGGAACTACTCCGGTCTCCACTACTCCTTATAGAATAGCTCCGGTGGAGTTGAAAGAGTTAAAAGCTCAAATTCAAGACCTTCAAGATAAGGGATTCATCCGACCGAGTTCCTCACCCTGGGGAGCACCGATTTTGTTTGTCAAAAAGAAGGATGGATCGATGCGTCTATGCATTGACTATCGTCAATTGAATAAAGTAATGATCAAGAACAAGTACCCACTTCTGAGGATAGATGACCTCTTTGATCAGTTGAAGGATGCTTCTGTCTTTTCCAAGATAGATCTTCGGTCCGGATACTACCAAATGTTGGTGAAGTAGTCTGATGTTCCAAAGACTATTTTTCAGACTAGATATGGTCACTATGAATTTCTAGTGATGCCTTTTGGGCTCACGAATGCACCTGCAGCCTTCATGGACCTGATGAGTCGTGTATTCCACCCTATCTCAATAAGTTTGTGGTTGTCTTTATAGACGACATTCTGATCTATTCTAAAGACTTTGCTTCTCATGAAGAACATCTCTGGATTTGTGCTTCAGACCCTCTGGGAAAAACAACTCTACTCCAAGTTTAGTAAATGTGAATTTTGGCTGGTGCTTCAGACCCTCCGGGAAAAACAACTCTACGCCAAGTTTAGTAAATGTGAATTTTGGTTGTCTGGAGTATTCTTTCTTGGCCTCGTAATCTCTTCTACGGGTATTCAAGTGGACCCAAAGAAAATCCAAGCAATCCTTGATTGGACTCCTCCGAAGAATGTGGGAGAAGTTCGTAGTTTTCTAGGCCTTGCAGGCTATTACCGTTGATTCGTTAAGGGATTCTCACTGCTTGCAGCACCCTTAACAAATCTTCTTCGCAAAGATACTCCTTTTGTGTGGACTTTTGATCAGCAAAGGAATTTTAACCAGCTCAAGCAAGTCCTTACTCATGCCCCTGTATTAGTGCAACACGAGTCAAGCAAAGACTTCACCGTATATAATGATGCATCCCACCTGGGATTAGCATGTGTTATAATGCAAGAAGCAAAGTCATAGCTTATGCCTCACGCCAACTCAAGCCTCACGAGTTTAACTATCTGACTCATGATCTAGAACTTGCCGCAGTTGTGTTTGCTTTGAAGATTTGGCGCCATTATCTCTATGGTGAGAAGTGTTATCTATACACTGATCACAAAAGCTTGAAATATCTCCTAACTCAGAAACAGTTAAACCTTCGTCAACGCCGATGGATGGAACTATTGAAAGATTATGATTTAGTCATTAACTACCATCCCGGTAAAGCCAATGTGGTGGTTGACGCTCTTAGCCGGAAGCCCACTTCTTCTCCGAGATGCTTGAATGCTCACTTCCGACTCATAAAGCATGGCAAATTGTTAGCTGAGTTGATAGTTCACTCCACCATTGTATCTCGAATTAAGGCACTCTAAGAAACTGATGAGGAGTTGCAACCCCTTATTGCTAAGGTCAAGGATAGCTTAGATCCTGACTTTGCTTTGAATTCCAAAGAGTTACTGTGTTTTTGCACCGTATTTGTGTTCCCGATGATGATGATCTTTGGAACCAAATTCTAAGTGAAGCTCATTCAAGCCCTTTTCTCTGTTCACCCTGGAGCTATCAAAATGTACAAAGAACTAAAGGAGATCTATTGGTGGTTTGGTATGAAGAATGAAATCACGGACTACGTAACTAGGTGTTTGACTGGCCAACGAGTCAAAGCCGAGCACAAGGTACCTATGGGTCTTTTGCAGCCCATTGAACTTCCGTAATGGAAATGGGAATGTATCACGATGGACTTCATAAGTGGTGTACCTTTGACTCCGAAGAAAAATGATGCCATTTGGGTCATTGTGGATCGATTAACCAAGTCAACTCACTTCCTTCCAGTAAGAATGAATTTCAACTTGCCTAAGCTCGCAGAGTTGTACATCCGTAAAGTCATTCGTTTACATAGAATTCTGGTATCTATCATCTCCAATCATGACCCACAATTTATGTCTCGGTTTTGGAGGACCTTACACGAAGCCTTGGGAACGCGAGTGCATCTTAGTACTGCTTTCCATCCTCAAACTGATGGCCAATCTGAAAGAGTTATTCAGGTAACTCTAAACCCTTTGCTAAGTTATATGAATAAGTGTTTGTACCAATCATGATTCTTCCTTGTAGATTCTGGAAGATATGCTCCAAGCCTGTGTCATCCACTTCGGGAATACGTGGGAGAAATCCCTACCCTTGGTTGAGTTTGCGTACAACAATAGTTACCAGGCTTCAATTTAAATGGCTCTATATGAAGCTCTCTATGGAAGAAGGTGTAGAACTCCTCTTTGTTGGGTTGAACTCGGTGAAGGCAAGATACTAGGTCCTGACTTACTTCGGGAAACTAAAGAAATGACTTCCATTATTCGTGATCGGCTTAAAGCTGCCTTTGATCAACATAAGTCCTATGCCGATCGGGGTAGAAAAGATATTCAGTACGAGGTTGGTGAGAAAGCCTTCCTCAAAGTATCTCCATGGAAGAAGATTTTTCATTTCCGAAAGAAAGGAAAGCTGAGTCCCCGCTTCATTGGTCCATTTGAGGTGATTGAAAAGATTGGACATGTTGCCTACCGATTAGCTCTCCCCGAAGAGTTAAATCAGATTCACAATGTCTTCCATGTATCTATGCTACGCAAGTACCAGTTAGATCTTTCCCACGTGATTGAATCGGAATCTATGAAGATTCAATCTAATCTGACATACGAGGAAGAACCTATTCAAATCCTCGCACGAGAAGTTAAACGGCTTCGTAACAAGATTGTGCCCTTAGTAAAAGTTTTGTGGCGAAGTCATTCCGTTGAAGAGGCAACATGGGAGCCCGAGGAGACTATACGAAAATAGTATCCTCATCTGTTCGCCTGAAATGAAAATTCGAGAACAAATTTTCTTAAAGGGGAGAGTTGTTACACCCCGAAAACCGGTCTAGTCGGGGTTAAGTTTCGGTGATCAAATGTTTTGTACCAGTTAAATAATTAGCTCGTTCTTTACCTAATTTAGAGCAATGAAGGTTATTCAGGCTAACCGAATCGATTTATTATTATTATATTTATTAGTAAAAAAAGATATATACCGTGAGTAGGGGGACCCACGACAATTCCTTCAATTGAAGGAAATTGTCGTGAATCACCCCACATAAGGGATGATTCGGCAGAAAGGGGGCGCAAGGTGGCATAGGCTTAAATGCCTTTAAGCCACGTTGGCATCATGCCCCTTAAAGCATGCCACACTCCAACTTATGTGGAGATTGTGGAGAAATGAGGGGGAGGGCAAATTATTATAAATAGGGGGAATATTACAGGGGAGACACAACAAGAGGGAGAAATAATTCGATCCAGTGATAGGTTGGTAAGTCCAAGTTTTCCGGTTCGATAAATTCGAGTCCTTGCTATCGACTGGCTCAAGGGGTTGATAAAGAGCAACCGCCATCTCTTCCAAAATCCAAGAATAAGGGCGTCGTTTTCTGAGAGTCTTAATAACATCAAATTGTCGAGGTGAGTGTAGTTGTGTCATAGGATAGGCTCGGTGCCATCCCGTTGCATTATTTTATGATTATGTTTGTATTTGTTTAAGGGCTCACGTAGAGCAACTATGTCGAATTCCATTGGCAAATCCGGTAAGTTCCTTGCATTGCTTTGATATGTGCAAACATGACTATGATATGCTACACGTAGGTGATATATGAAAATGATATGAAATGTTACATGATATGGAGCTAAGGCTCATTTTGATATGATATGATTTGAAAAAAAAATTATGGACTGTGTGAATTTGTGCAATTATGGACATTGGATGCAATTGGCATGCCATAGGATTATTGAGCTCGGTTAAGTAAGGGAGGACTACGGTCCAGGGCTACGGCCTATATGTGGGGGAAATAAGGTCGGCTGTGTAAGGGATATATCTCTGAAGCTACGGCTCATGGGCTACGGCCCACTCTCCGTTATATGTTTTGGTGTACAGGGGAATTCGTGTATCCAATGGTACTTAATGTGATATGTGCCTATGAATTGTGCTACGACATTATGATTATGACTATGTGACATGTAATATGTGAATATGAAAGCATGAGAATATGTGTAATATGCTTGAATTGTGCATAGTATAACTACTTGTATATTTGGTTATCATGCATTTCATTCATTGTAATCGTTATAACTACCTCACTAGGCTATGTAAGCCTAACATGTGTGTGTCTCATGCATTTCCAGGACCTTGAACAATTTCGAGCTCTGATCATGTTATTGCGGTTTTAAGTCACGTCGCTGCCATATATGTATGTTATCTTTTGCTATAAACTCCTGGCGAAGTGGCATATGGACTAACTTGTTTTGTATAAGCCTTTCTAGATTTATATATGATTTGGTAAAATGATTTTGTTGTATGCTTAGATTTGGATAGGTTAAAATGGTTAAAAGGTGCCTAAAATGAGCCTAAGGTGAAAACTTGGTAAATGGATTCCGAACGCTCTAAAATTTGACGTACCAATAGGAACATGATTTGTAAGGGTACTGGTAAAATTTGGTAAGGTTTGGAAATCACCCAATAGGTTAATCTGAATAACAAAACAGTTTTGAACAGTTTACAAAATGGTCACTGAAATATTGTATCGTCTAATCATATAGGTAAATGACCTTTGTTAGTGATGAAATTTCACAGGCTAATAATTAGTAAGATTAATTTTAGTATTATAACCTGAATTTCGGCTAAGGACCTTTAAATTGTAAAATTTTTAATTTAGTCCCTAAGGTTAAGAAAGTTTAAAATTGACCCCAACCTCGATTAAGTTTAGTAACAAACAAAATGGATAACTCTTAAGAATAATCAATATGGTACTTAGATTAAGTTTTGAACTCTAAAACCTTTTCTGAACCTCTGATTAGTCTTCCGATAACACTAAACGACCCGGATCTCTACCAGACTGGGAAAGGGGTGTTACACTGGCTTTATATCTTTCAAGAGCCCCATCTGCATTCTACCAGACTTAGGTTAAAATGGTTAAAAGGTGCCTAAAATGAGCCTTTCGATGGGGTGGAAGCTTAACCAGTTCCTAGGTGCCATCATCTATCAAAGCTTGACATTCAACTATTACAGGTGTCTTCCAAGCAGAACATTGCAATGCTTCATGAACATTTGCTGGAACATCTTCAAGCTATAGATGATAGACTTTAGGCTTGAACACTCATGCCTTACTCTTGGTTACCATAGTATGGGTGTTTCCTTGAAAATGAGAACAAGAATTGGTTACTTCTTCCACAACTTCAGTTGAACAAGAAACATCACTCTCCACTGGAGCATTATCAGCTAAATCTGATGTCATTGGAAAGATGCATGTATTGGAAGGGACAAATGAGTCACCACTGTAAGTACCAGAAGTAGCAGACATAGGATCATGAGGATGTGAGAGAAGATGTTCAAATGCTTGTTCAGCCTAATCAGAAACTGTAATTTGTTCTTCTTGAGCAATAAATCATTCAAATGCTTGTTTAGTCTGATCAGAAACTGGAATGTGTTCTTCCTGAGCAATAAATGAACCCTGAGCTGTATCCCCTCTAGGCATTTCAAAAGTAGTAGCAGAACTCAAAGAACCAGGAGGATCTGGAAAAGGCATGGAATGAATCCTTGATGATGTTGTAGGTGCTGAAGACAGAACCTCAGAAGAGAATGGAAACACATCTCATTGAAAACCACATGTCTGCTGATAAATACTCATCCATTGCTCCTATCCAAGCATTGATACCCATGACGGTTGGGTGAATAGCCCAGAAAAACACAAGACTTGGATCTGAAGTCCAGTTTTTGTTTGTTGAATGGTCTAAGATAGGGGTAGCAAAGACTCCTAAACAACCTCAAGAACTTATAATCTGGCACTTTGTCATATAGTATTTGGAAGGGGGATTTATTTTGTAGAGATTTAGTGGCAAGCCTGTTAATTAAGTATGTAGAACTTAAGACTGTATAAGACTAGAATTGCAAAGGCAAGAAAGCTTGAGCCAAGAGTGAGAGAGTTGTTTCAACAATGTGTCTATGTTTCTTCTCAACAACTCAGTTCTTTTGAGAAGTACTAGGGCAAGTGACTCTATGTTGAACACCTAAGCCAACTAAAAAATTCTCAAGAAATCTAAATTTTCCCCATCCATCAATTTGCACAACAGCATAAAAAAATGGAAAGCAACAGCAGCATCAGATTTCTTTTTCAACAAATTTACCCAACTATTCCTACTAAACATGTTAACAATGGATACGTAGTACAAATAACCATCAGAGGCAACAGATGCAGGACCCCAAACATCAACCTCAACCAGTTAAAATGGTTTATTATAAGCAGTAAAAGAACAAGAAAAGGGCAAAGCATGACACTTCCCTAGTTGACATGCATTACAAACATTCAATCTATCTAATTTCACTTGCTTATTTAGTACCATACTCACAACATCTGGAGATGGATGACCCAACCTCATGTGCCAAAGCCAAAAATCAGAATGTGGTTGATGTAAGGAAGTGCAAGTGAAAGCTGAAGCAGTAGAAAAAGTAGAACCAGAGAACTGATAGAGACCCCCCCTCATGTGTACCTTCCAGCAATATAGCCTCTGTACTTTCATCCTTCACGTAGCAACAAGAGGTGTGAAATTCAAAATAAACATGATTATCAGTAGAGAACTTGAAGATAGAAAGAAAATTTCGAGATATATCATAAACAAGAAACATTTGATCAATAATCAAGTTCTTAGAAGGAGAATGCAAAATAGATTGTCCTATATGTGTGATAGCAAGGGAAGATCCATCACCTCTATAGACAACACCCTAACCTGAGTAGTGTTGGCCAGATTGAAGAAGATATTAATCATGAGCCACATGGCGTGTAGCACCATAATCAAGGAACCATATGACACCAGGAGTAGCAACCAGAGTGTTGACTTGAGGAGAATCAACTTGCGGTACATGAGTAGTTAGAGGAGACACATCAAAGTTGCCAACAAAAGGTGAATAACCACCCTCAACAGACTCATGTGTGCAACAGCAAGAGTGTGCCTAAGCATTAGTGGAGGAACGAGGCTGAGAACCCTTGAAGGAGTGATTAAAATGATACCAACAGCGTTCAACCAGTGGCCAAGCTTACCACATAGTTGACACTGCAGTCTGGATCGACCTTTAAAATGTCCACCACCAGATCTAGGAGGTCCACAACCTTGAGGATGAAACAGAGATTGCATCTATTGAAATCCCTGTGACTCAACACAGGTATTATCTGACTCATAAGTAGTATTATTGATTCCAACAGGTATACACAACGGATCAACAAGACGAGATTCAGAATCGATTAAACAGACACAGCTCCATCAAAAGAATATGGCTCATGACTTGCTATGATTACAGCAACAAAATGCTCAAACTCAAAAGGTAAGCCATTCAAAATAGTTGCCACCTGCTCAATCTCAGAAATTAGACTCCCACACGTAGCAAGTAAATCGTAAATCTCTTTAATCTGATTGGAAAAATCATGCATCGAAAGATTACCTTTCTTCAAGGAGCGCAATCGACATTGCAAAAGCATGACACGTTGTGTGGAGAGTTTGAAGTAGCGACGAACAACGAAATTCCAGATTGCTGAAGAATTTTCCAACCCAACAAATTGAGGAAGAATACTAGAGCTGATCGTGGAAGGAAGCCATGACACAAATGAGCTATCCTGCTTCACGTACTTTTCATACGCGAGATTTAGGGATCGAGTGCCATCACTATCAGCGAGAGTTTTGGCAGGAACCAGCGGTACTACATCCAGGAAATGCTCCAAACCATGTCCAGGAATCATCAATTTTACCTGTTGACGCCACAGCAAGAAATTATCATCGTCAAGACAAACATTGATCTGCTTGTTCACAAACGCCTGAACTCCACCGTCATCAATCGAGAGAGAATTGAGTTGTGTCTCCATCACAGTAGCAGAATCAGCTGGCGCCATCAACAGATCAAAGAAGGAAACACAATCGGAAGCGCAAGATCAAGAAATAGTAAATGATACCATGTTAACCATTGTAGAAACTCAGAAAGAATTTGGGAAAAATTAGTTAGAGAAGATGGTTTGAAGAATAAGAGGAGAATTCTGAATTTTATTGAATCGAAGGATTATTTTTACAAAGCCCGCTACAACTCATTATATACAGGCCTGATAAGAGTAACGCCCCAACAACTTTTTACAAGTTTGTTATAAAGAATAACAACCATTAGCTACATTATTTAATAACGGAGAACATAAGATGCAAGAAGGTTCTGAAATGGTTTGAGGAAGGAAATTCAAATGTTCTTGACCGTTGACCTACCCAAGGTGTTTTCAAACTTGATCACTAGTGCAAAGTCTCATGAGCAAGTTCAAGGTTTAACCTATAGTCAGGCTAGTGGGCAAGGAGGTCATTGGAATCAAAACAGAAAGCTTCGAGTCAATCTACAAGATCGAATAAGAGGTAAGAGTCTACTAGCCGAAAGAGGTTCAACTTCTCTTCCTCGGCAATGAGTTTTGAAGGATCGATAAGGGGTCAGGTGCACCTGTTTGTGATTAGTGCGGGCACAAGCATCGTGGGTAGTGCCATGGGAATATTAGAGTATGCTATGGTTGTCGATCACCAGATTACTTCGTGAGAGACTATCTAGTGATAGTTGATGCCACCCAGTCTAGAGCTAGAGGACTTCGTTTATGGCTCAAAAAGGTCGAGGGTTTGTTAGGGGAGGAGCGAGCCATATGTTGAGACAATAGAGTGGGTGCACTATCCAATCTACTACAAGGGCACCAATGAGACAGTATGCGGTCAAGGCCCAAGAGGACTACAAGGCTACAAACGTCACCTCAGGTACCTTTACCTTGTTCTCTATTTCTATTGTTTCTTTAGTAAACTCATGGTCTACTCATTCTTATATTCATAGTGGAATATCCCATCAGTGGGGTATTCTTTTTGAGGACCTAGAGGTTGGGGTTCGAGTGACTGGTCCTTTGGGGTATGATGTCTTAGTGGACAAGGTGTATCTGAGGTGTTCGATAGAGGTTTAGGGTTCGATATTTCCTACATATTTGATGGTTCTACCTTTCCAAGAGTTTGATGCTATTTTAGGCATAGAATGGTTGTTAAGCATGATGCAATTTTGGGTTGTAGAGCCTTAAGCTGCAAGGGTTGGATGGGGCCAAGCTCGTAGTGAAAGGTGAGAGGAATCTTTGCCTTTCCAACGTAGTGTCTGTCTTGGTGGAAAAAAGGATGATCCAATAAGGTTGTGAGGCATTTTTGGCTCACATGGTTGAGACAAGTGTTGAGGGTTCGAGGCTTGAAAATCTTCAGACTGTTAGAGAGTTTGTCGACATGTTTCTAGAAGAGTTACTAAGACTACCTCCAGATCGTAAGCTAGAGTTTTGGATAGATGTAATGTTAGGCACGACACCAGTTTCCATTGCCCCGTATCATATGACACCAATATAATCAAGAGATTTAAATAATTAGATTCAAAAGTTATTATAATGGAGATTCATTCAACCAAGCATCTTACCTTGGTGTGTATCAGTCTTGTTTGTCAAGAAAAATGATGGTTTAATGAGGATGTGCATTAACTATCATCTACTCAATAAGGTAACAGGGAAGAACTGTTATCCTCTACCAAGGATATATGACATGCTTAACTAGTTGAGAGGTACCCGTGTATTCTCAAAGATCGACTTGAGGTGGGGTTACTACTAGTTAAAGGTGGTGGAAGAGGATGTTCAAAAAATGACTTTCAAGACGCGGTATGGACATTATGAGTTCTAGGTAATGCCTTTTGGGCTTACAATGCACATGAACTACATCTTTCAACCCTACCTAGACCAATTTATGATGATCTTCATTAATGATATTTTGGTTTATTCGAGCTCGAAAGAGGAGCACGACTATCATCTTTGTGTTTTCCTTCAAACCTTGAGGGAAAGATTTTTTTTCCAATTTTAGCAAGTGTGAATTTTGCTTCTCCGAGGTGGCGTTTTTTGGCAACATTGTGGCAGCGAATGGAATCTGTGTTGATCAGCAAAAGATTTAGGAAGTGGTAGAGTGGAAACCACCCAGGAATATCTTGGAAGTTCATAGTTTCCTTGGACTTGCCAGATATTACCATCGTTTTGTCAAGGGATTTTCCATCATAACAACGTTTGTAACCAAGTTGTTACAAAAAGGAGTTTCGTTTTTGTGGAACAAAATGAGACAAAAAAGTTTTGAACAATTGAAGACTTATCTAACAGAAGCCTCAATATTGACGCAACTCGAGCCGGGTAAGGATTATGTGGTCTTTAGTGATGCCTTGCTGAACGAACTTGGTTGTGTTCTCATGAAAGAGGGTAAGGTGGTTGCTTACGCCTTGAGACAACTTAAGCCTCATGAACGGAATTACCCCACGCACAATTTGGAGCTTGCGGCAGTCATCTTCGCATAGAAGATTTAGAGGCACTATCTTTATGGGAAAAAGTGCTACATCTACATCGATCACAAGATTTTAAAGTATCTACTCACCCAAAAAGAGTTGAATTTGAGACAAAGATTATGGTTCGAGTTGCTTAAGGATTATGATTCCATCATAGAGTTTTTGGAAAACACCGATACACCCCATAGAGTAGCCAAAACATTATCTGGTGTATTCCACCAGTGATCCATGTATGAGGAACGAATCTGGGGTGAAAAGGGATGAAACGTTACCTTAATTAAATCTAAAAACCGCAAGGAGTTAGGAGAATCCAATTCTTCTAGCACGATATCGAATCCAAGTCGTCAGAATAGTGTTCTGACCTCTACGCAGTCCACCGGAATGAAACGAACAATATTTTCTCTTCTCTAATTGTTAGAGAGGTTTTTCGCAAAAGCATACTTTGGCTGCTAGACCTTATGCCTTTATATAGCATTCAAAAACCCTAATATTAATTAAATTCAAAATCTTTAAATATACAATATATTTAACCAAATATAATTAAATATGTAGAATTTGATTCTACTTCAATAAGGTTTCTTTAGGGATATATATATTTTAATAGTATCTGATAATTATAATAATTATCTAGTATTAAAATATATATAAACGAAACTATCTAAAATTACAATAATCATAATAATTTCAATTTTTACTTATTTCGTGCACAACAAGTTTGTACACATGCTATCTAGTCGATATTTGTTTGTTTCAATCATAGGGTGCGACCCTTGTAGGTTCATGCAACGTTAGCAATAGTATCTAGAACAATTCTAATATTACAAGCAATGAGTGGCATCTAGCAATACATCATTGCTACCTAAGTTACAGGAAGTCGTGGTTCGGCAAAACCTTTTTTCGTGATTAACTCTTTTCATGTATTACATCATTTTGTCCTTATATCTACATCGGACACAAGTCATGGAATAGTCACACTTGTATAGTCCATCTAATATTTCTTGATATCTTGAGTAGACTATTATAAACGAATAACTGTGATATCTCATATCAATTTATTCGATCATGGCCATGCATTTCTAGTCTCACTCAATCAAGTGGCCTATGATATTACTCCTATTATGTAGGAGGGACAAATCCTATCTTGATCAACCATATTCCGCTACATAGATTGCAACATATCTAATATTAGTCTTTATATCGTAGTCAGTTACGACACACGTTTGATTGTATCAAAATATGCCTCACAATGTTGAAATAATGATGATCTCAAGTCTGAGGATCATACATGTAGTTATCATTATGAGCAATGTTGTGACTGTCACATAATAATCCAAGAAACATGCTCATAGCGGGTCAGTCCAGTATGTTGTTCTATAACACATACTTATCTATTGATTTTGACATCTTCATGGCAATGACAACACTTTTTCATCAATCAACTACATATTAGTCTTAATATATTATTGTTGTCCATGCCCACAATAATACTCTACTAATGACATTCTAAGAATAACTATATTATTCTAAGGACTTTACTATAATTTAGCTTATTTATAAACATACAGAATAAGACTGGAATAATAATAATGGCTTTATATTAATAAACAAGATAAAATAAGTATGTCTTTTACAACCATCTCATGATTGATCTTTGGGCATACTCCAACAAGAGTATCACCCTGGTAAAGTGAATATGGTGGTCGACGCTTTGAGTAAAAAGTCTATGTCAAACTTGAGGGTGATGGTTGCCTGTTTACGGATGACAAAGGATGGCGAGTTGTTAGCCGAGCTACGTATAGAGCCTACCTTAGTACAAGTGATCAAGAGAATGCAAGTGTTGGAGGAAGAGTTAGTGGCAAAGATAGAGGTGGTTCAGAGAAGCGAGACTTCTTGTTTTGAAGTGCGAGATGGTAGGGCCTTGTACTTCAAGGGTCATTTATGTGTTCTAGCTTTGGAGGATTTGTGGGACCTTATCCTTCGAGGGACGCACCGTAGTCCATTTACCATGCACCCGGGCAGTAACAAGATGTATAAATATTTACATCTTTTTATTGGTGTCCTAGCATGAAAAGATATTTGTTAGAGTTTGTAACAAGGTACCTATCTTGTTAAGAAGTTAAGGCAGAATATCAGGTTCCTTCGGGTTTGCTTCAGTCCATTCAGATTCCATGGTGGAAGTGGGATCGTGTGACCATAGATTTTGTGATGGGTTTACCATTAACCCAGAAGAGGCATGATGCCATTTGGGTGATTATGGATCGTCTGACCAAGACAGCTCATTTCCTACCTGTGCATATGGATTTTGCGCTTGAGAGGTTGGCACGGTTGTACATCCAAGATATTGTGAGGTTGAATGGAGTACCACCATCAATCATATCAGATAGAGATCACCAGTTCACATGGAGATTATAGAAGAAAATTCATGAAACTTTTGACACAAGGTTGCATTTTAGCACCGCTTTTCATCTTTAGACTAATGGTCAGTCTGAGAGAGCCATACAGATTTTGGAGGATATGCTCCATTGTTGCATCATTGATTTTGAGGGTAGTTGGGAAAAGCATCTTCCAAGAGTTGAGTTTGTCTACAACAACAGTTTTCAATAGAGCATCAAGATGGCTCCCTTCGAGGCCTTGTATGGGTGTAAGTGTAGAACACCGACGTGTTAGACGGAACTCAATGAGAAGAGGATTATGGATCTGATTAATTAGGCAAACTGAGGAAAAAGTTAAAATCATTAAGGAAATATTACAAGCCGTCTTTGATATTCAGAAAGCCTATGCAGATCAGAGGTATAGAGACGTCGAGTATGAGGTTGGGGACAAAATGTTCCTTAAGGTGTCACCATCGAAAAAAGTTATTCGCTTTAGACAGAAAGAAAAATTGAGCCCGAGAGGGTTGAACCTGTGGCGTATCGTTTTTCTTTACCTCTAGAGATGGCACTCATTCATAACATCTTCCATGTTTCCATGGTAAGACGTTACCGTTCAGATCTTTCATACGTTATCCCACTTGAAGAGATTGAGATCAACACCGACTTGACCTATGAGAAAGAGCCTATAAGAGTCTTTGATAAGGAATTTTAAGAGTTTCGTAAAAAATGTATACCCTTAGTAAAGATGTTATGGAAAAACACGGGGTCGAGGAAGCCACGTGGGAAGTTGAAGATGATATGAGGTTATTGTATCTACATTTGTTTCCAACAAGTAAATTTCAAGGACAAAATTTCCTTTAAGGATGGGAGAGTTGTAATGACCCAAATTTTAGAATTCGTGGGTCATTTCACCCGAGTGGTGGACAATACATGTTGGGCCAAGTTTTGGGGCCCATTCGTGCTTAAAAGAGCCTTGGTGGGCTTCTTTTTTGTTGTTTGGATAGAGGCTTTGGGTTGGGTTGTGAATGATAAGATGAAGGAGGGAAAAGGGATGAATTTCTTCATTTCAAAGAGGAGAAGGCTAATTTCCTCTTAATGGTGCTGCAAAAGTAAGGGAAGGAAATATCACCTTGTCCCTTGTTTCCCAATCCCCTTTCATCTTCATCTTCATCTTCTTCCCAAGAACCAAAGTTAAGGACCAAATCTTTGTCATTTTAAGTTGGAATTTTGGAGTACAAGTGAAGGGTAGTGTTATCAGCATCAAGTGATCTATCTAACAAGGTATGAAGAGAGGGAAATGGTGAAGGGTGAAGAAAATGGGTTTTTTGGGGGGATCGAGGAAGAAGAACGAGAATGGGGGGTTTAAATCCATTTCTTGTTGAAGAATTCTCGCTTTAGAATATCTTAAGTTTCCAGCAATGTTGTAACTTGTTTTACAATATTTTCTTATAGTGAAAGAAGTTGAAAATTCTTCCAAAGAGAAAAGGAAGATGAAAGCTTGAAGCTTGGGCTATGAGCTTCATTCTTAGTTGTAGGAGTAAGATTAGTACTGTCACAACCTTTTTTAGGAGTTTTGACATTTTGGAAAATCTTATAAAATCACGGAGTCGCCACCAATCTTTTTTTAAAAAAAGTGTGATTGGATCACTTTTAAAACAAGGGTATTTTGATAAAACGTTTTATTTATCAAAATAACATTTTGGTCCACGGAAAACAAAGAAAACATGTTCGGGGGTCGGTTACGTGTGGGGAAGGGTTAGCACCCACACAACGCCCAAAACCTGGTACCTAATTGATTTCAAAAAAAGTGCTTTTAAAAAGACTGGAATTTGCAAGTTCACAAAATTTTGATTTATTTGTCCGTTTAGTGAATGTAAATCTATTTTAACAGCCTTATCGCCCGAGAAATGAACTTTAATTACGCCAACACTCCTGGCGCTAACCCGTCATTCCTGTTTGATAAGACACTGCATTAACTAAGTTTTCACTTTTTAAAACATACCACGAAAAAGATTAGGTGTGTTATCATTTTTTAGAATTTAGTATTTAAACCCTAAAGAAACATCTACATTTATTTTAACTATTAAATTTTAAATACAATTAAGTGTCTCTTATTGAAAATGAAGAATGTTTTACAACATACACGTCTCTATTCTATGTTTTAAGTCCCTAATCCTAAGGTTTAACACACAACATATATACATATAAGAACAAAAGGAACAAAAATACTTAAATTAAATTAACCATCAAAATAATTGCTAAAATAAAGAAAAGGGCAATTAATTTTATTTATCAAAAAATAAAATTATGGACTAAATTAAAAGAAAACTAAATGTAAGGGTTAATTTGAAAACAGTTTAAAATTTGGTGCCGAATTGAAAAGAAAAAGGACAAAATTGAATAAATTTAAAACAAAGGAGCTGCGGCACAAGAACCGAGAAAGAAGGGCGCTGGTTATAACTGGGTTTGGGTCGGGTCAAACGGGTTAGTATATATAATAAATATTATAAACAGATTTCATTTTTTCTTTACTTCTGAAAATGGATCAAAACCAGTTCTTATTTTTTCTCTGAAGACATTCATCGTGTTCTTCATGAATTGAAGAACACGACGATAATCCACTGTGCCGGCCGCCATCCATCGGCGGCAAAATTCCCAGAAAAACCCTAATTTTCCAGATTCTGGCGACTTCAGATTCGTATTTTTTCAACAGAGCTACGTCAAAGCCAAATCATCACGGTGTTTCAACAGAATAAAGGTAAAACAATCCCCTTTTCTTTATTTAAATTCGAAACTGAAAGCAAAAGAAAGAAAACATTACCAGAAAGTTGCTTCTTTTATTGCTTTGAAACGTTGATTACAATTCTTTCTTGTTGGCTTTACAATTTTCAAATGCTAATTGTATGTATCTAATGTGTTTTCAGTAACTGTTGTATCATATGAAAAATGTTTTATGTTGTGTTACATGAATTATAGTGCTATTTATAGTACAAGAAATGCTTGAACATTAAGACCAAATCCCTAATTTCTTCCCTAGATTATCTCCTATTTGATTCGAATTGCTTGATCTTTGCCAAAGGCTTCAATTTAGGGATTACCCCTTTCCATTTTTCTTCTGATTTGGCTCCAGCTAAGACTTCGAATTAGGGATTTAATTCCCTTCTGGTTTTATCTTGTATTGTTAGGCTTCGATTTAGGGATTTAACATTTTTCCTTTGTTTGCATATTTCTGATGATTCGTACGACGTCGGCAAGGAACAGTTCATGGCAGAAGTGGTGTGGAAGGAGTTTGGGTATTCGCCGGAGAAGATGGAATGAACGGCCGGAGCTGAAACGTCGTGCGCGTGGCTGCCACGCGCGAGTGATGATCCACGTTTTTGCTCTAGAGCGGTCTGGGCCGTTCAATTGCCCATGGATCAACGGTGATGGGGACGCGGTGCTATAACTCCCTGCTGGCGTGATCTACACTGTTGGATCATCCCCTTAATCCAATGGTCCTGCTTTAGCTGCACATAAAGAAAGAAAGATTAAGGTTTTTTGGTTATAAACGAGCCAGCAGGCCCTTGTATGAAAAAAATGGACTCTATCTATTTTAATTATATCTAATGGATCCTTTATTTTATTTGAATGGGCTGTCTATTTTATTTTTTGGGTTTTGATAACTAGCTATTATATTAACTACTAACTAAGATACTAAAAATATATAACCTATGTTAATTCTAACTACTACTAGCATATGACAACTATACTAATTAAAATACACTAAGCATATTATGCGGCACCTAAATAATTCTAACACTAACATTAATACATGAGCTATGTTATCAATACTATATGATATCTAACTATATTAACAGTATAACACTAATACAATAATACTAAATTAATATAACAATTAAACTAATAATGATATAAAACGAAGGTGAAAATCTAGTGACAACAGTTGCCCCTCTTTGGCCATTCCGGTGAAACATGAATAGAGCAAAGAAGAAAAGACACTGGTTTTTACCAATTACCAAACCGTCAATGCCTGAAAAGATAGGCGGGTTCTATTCTCCTTGTGCTCGAATAGATAAGCGAGTTCTATTCTCCAAATGCCCGAACGGATAGGCGAATTCTATTCTTCTTGTGCTTGAATAGGTAAGCAGGTTCTATTCTCCTTGTGCTCGAATAGATAAGCAGGTTCCATTCTCTAAACGCCCAAACGGATAGGCAAGTTCTATTCTCCGTATGCTCGAATAGATGAGCAGGTTCCATTCTCTAAATGCCTGAACGGATAGGCAAGTTCTATTCTCCATATGCTCGAATAGATGAGCATGTTCCATTCTCCAAATGCCCGAACGGATAAGCAGGTTCAAAAAGGTTCCATTCTTCTTATGCTTGGACAGATAAGCAGGTTCCAAAACCTGTCAAAAACAATTGCAAATGATCCAATTAAGATGCATATGCCTCTAGGGATGCCTAGTCATGAATGCATGTTTTATTTCTTTTGCTCTTTTTCTTAACAATTTTTCTCAAGCGATAGACACAGAAGACACTGTGGAGCTCCAGGAAACTTGGATTATATCATCTCAAACATTTTTCTCAACTCTGGCAACAGGTGGTGGGTGTTTGTTTTGGCCCATCCTATCAGAAAAGACAGTATGATTTCTTTTTATTTCTCTATGCTGAATGGTTTTGCACTAAGAAAGCTTGTAATAACTCATCTTTCAATTCTAGTTGGCTTCACTAATTTCTTGTTGCTAAAATTCCATCGACCATTCCTTGGAAAGAAATCTTCACCATTGTCTGCTTCATTTGCCACACCGTATCACTTAATTTATTCATCCCTTCTTGCGACTTCTGTCTTGATTTTTCAAACAGGGAAGTTCTTTGTTGCTAGAACACCTAAGAGCGAAACTCCGTATGGATATGGGGAATGCATTGGTTTGTCGTCATTAATGTATGGGAAATTGTCTGAAGGTTGCAACTGCACACTACAATGATAATCATAGATAGTCATCTCCATCACTTCTGTTTTACGATCTTTGCACATTTACTCGCTCAATCCAGTTTTCTTGTATTTCTGGTTGGAAGGACTGACATTATCCTCATATTATTCAACACTCTTTTAACCTTTGCCAAGTTATCATTGTAGTTGATACATCAATGTTCAGTGAAAGGCTTCTTAGAATCCTGATGTTCTTCCAATGTCTCATATCTTTAGCTATTTCCTTCAATGTCTATAAAATTGTTTTCATTGTTTTAGGAAACAAATTATCTTGTGTAAGCATCTCTGTTTTGCAACATGCTGCCTTAAGGTAAGGTCAAAGCATCTCTTGAGGGTCCTCCGCAGAGATTTGCAGTCAAAACCTATTTCCATCTTGAATTGCTGCTCTTTATGCCCCAAGCTCCAGATTTGACCATGGAATACCTCATAGTTCCAATACCCTTTTAGACAAATTTCAAAGTAATGCTCAAAAATCTTTTGTATATTTCAAGTGATGTCAAGTTTTAATTCTCATTTCAATGCAAAATGCTTTATGGAAAGGTGTCAAAGGATAGAAAGAAAAGGTCTAAAAAAATTTATTAGTATTGTGGCAAACACAAAAAGAAATTACAAGGAAAGGAATAAGCATTCATATATCATAAACCAAACTCCTCATGTCTTGACTTCGTAAGATGCCTTAAATGTCAACTATGCTGAGCAGACCCTGGAAATAATGATTATGTGGAAAGATATGAAACTTCCAGGTATGGAATCCCCAAGGAAGGTCTTATTTGCAAATTGTTTGAGCCGCCCTTTACGGGTTTTCAACTCAGATCCTCCTTTGGTTTCAAAATGCCCTTTATGGGTTTTCATTTTGAACCCCCATTTTTTCTTTTCTTTCTTCTTTTTCTTTTCTTCTTTTTTTCTTTGTCTTTTTTTTCCTTTTTTTCTTTTTCTTTTTCTTTTTCTTTTTTCTTTTTCTTCTCTTTTTCTCTTCTTCAAACGTAATAATTTTTAACATAGTCTGAATTTATCGGGTTCTGAAGTTCGTCTCCATCCATTTTTGCTAAAATTAACGCTCCTCCTGAGAAGACCTTTGTTACAATGTAAGGTCCCTCCCAATTCGGTGCCCATTTTCCTCAAGAATCACTTTGGATTGGCAGCTTCTTCCTCAACACCAAATCCCCCTCTTTGAATTCTCTTGGGCGAACTTTCTTCTCGTGAGCCCTTATCATCCTTCTCTGGTACATTTGCCCATGACACGACGCCTTTAACCTCTTTTCATCAATCAAATTAAGATGGTCATATCTTGCCTACATCCATTCTGCCTCTTCTAATTTTACTTCCATTCAGACATGGAGCGATGGTATTTCAACCTCAACGGGTAACACAGCTTCTACTCCATATACCAATGAGAAAGGTGTTGCCCCAGTGGAAGTTTTTACTATGGTTCGATAAGCGTATAAGGCAAACGGCAGCTTTTCATGCCAATCTTTATAGGTATCGGTCATTTTTGCAATAATCCTCTTAATATTCTTATTCGCAGCCTCCATTGCCCCATTCATCTTCGGGCGATATACCACATAATTACGATGCTTGACATTGAACTGCTCGCAAACTCCACTTATCATTCTGTTATTCAAATTAGAAGCATTGTCAATAATGATACTTTCATGCAAGCTTTCCTTTGCGTTGCATCTATATCCTCCGCTATTGGCTGGGATAGAGCCTTCCACTCCTTGTAAAATGGCTTACCTCATTAACTGGTTCTTCTTTCTCTTTAATAGATGTTTCTCCTGGAGCTGCTACCGCACAAGCGTAATTCCAAGGAACATGCTTGCTATCCTTGTATAGAAATGGGGTCGGTGCCTTAATTATAAGCCGCGGGGTTACACCCTTTGTTGCTCGCATACTATTGTTCTAGCCTTGATAACTAAAGGTTTCATTCCATAATAGTCTCTTTTAGAGGATGACTCATCTGATGCACAAATGTCCAGCGTGCATTTCTTGTCTTCTTTTCCAAATAACTCAAGCTCTTTCTCGTTCATCTTCCAAGTTAAAATTAATACTAAATTTTAATGATATAAAACGAAGGTGGCAATCCAGTGACAACAAGTACACTTCCAACTTCTTTGTCTTGTGCACATCCAAAGGATGATACTTTGTATGCTTGATTGATGATTTGTGTGTTGAATGCTTGGATTTGGGTATTAATGGTGAAACTCAAAATTTGTGTTAATAACTCATGAAAATGGTAGTAAACCACCCTAATAACTTTTATAAGATGTAGGCTTGAGTTTAAGAATCAAAGGTTGTGTTTTGAGGGCTTGGGAAGTGATTTCCCGAGCCTATGAAGCAATTCCCTGGTTTCAGTATCGATACGCGGGGATGCAGTACCGTTACCCTAGTGTTCTAGGTTTAAGAACATTGTTCTATTGCTAAGAACTTTGAATGGGTACCGATACGGTGTTCAACCTGTACTAGTACGCCGTGTCAAGCGGTATCAGTATGGGTAGACCTATACTAGTACGCGATGGCTGGAAGAAATTCCAATAAGCTCAAATTGTATCGGTACGTAGTGTGTATCGGTACGCGAGGACAATACCGGTACCCACTGGTAATCTGCCCAAAAATGTTGATTTTTACCCAGAAAGTTATAAAATTGTAATGTTCAATCCAATAGACCCTGATGGCCTAAAATGAGTTGTAAAACTGAGAAACTGAGAAATCTTCATATACTCGAACATAATAAGATATATTTCCAAATGTACATTCCCGACATTTTGTTTCCCCAGGTCTCATTTGAAGGTACTCGATAGGGGATTCTGTGTATGGAGCATATGTTCTCGTGTTGTGTGGCCCTAGGTCTCGCTTGAGTGTAAGTTCTCGATGTTGTGTAGCATTGGGTCTCACTCCAAGTTTGTGGATATGATTGTTATGAGATGTTTTGATGCTATGTTATATGTGTATGAGTTGTGGTAATATCATATTCGTTGCAATGCCATGCCATCTTCTCTTGCTACATGCTTATGTTTATGCATGAAGCATGGTAAAGTAGAAGTGTATCCACTGAGCATTATGAGCTCAACGTTTAGAATCATTGTTTCCGTTCGCAGGTTTTTAGGTTACAACATTACATTGAAGGAGCCCATCGGAGTAAGATTTCATCTCGTCGATGTGATCAAGAGTACAGTACTTAGACTTGTCGGGAAATGTATTCATAGGACCCTTGATTTGTGTCTGTAACTCTTATTTTAGATTTATTTGACCATGTTGAATGATTTATTTATTTGTTTTAAATTGGAGCTCCCATGTAAACGGTTTAACTACTTTCTATTCTTTTTTCAAAACGTTGACGGATTTATGGAAATGCTTGTGATTTGGCCGAAATCTAGTTGAAAACATTTACATATGGTTTGGGCTTGGGGCCCAAATGTGACGTCAGGTTTAGGGCGTTACATTACAATTATCCTAATTCAAACCTTCAATATACAACTTCACAGAGCTAATAAAACCAGTTAGAGCATCGTGTAAGACAATGATATCTCGAATCCAACATCAAAATCAATATATTCTAAAAGACAACATAGCCAGGGATTCAAGTTGCGGTCACATCCGCATTTCGATTGCATTGTGTTTATTGAAACCAATGACATAGAAAACACCACCACTTCAATACAGATACAACCACAATAAAACAAAATTTTGATATCTTCAAAACTCAAGTTCCATTGTCTTTAAAAATTTTCATGCTTCACCTTCTTCCATAACAACTAGGCAACACTACCCATTGCAAACAAATATATGACCAACATTTAAGATGTCCTATTTGACGACACAAGAAATCTTCAAATATCACTTAATAAGAATCAAATTAAATGGGAATGATAAGACCAATACAATAAAGGATCAGCTTGAAAAAACACATTAATCATTCCCTCTAATTCAATTACATCATAACACGCTCATCCACCAAACACACACCAAGAAGACTATCAAGAATTCACCTAACATTTCAGAAAATCATAAAGAAATAGAAAAGATATATAGAAAGACAAGATAAATAGATTTTAGATAAAGTTTATTGATAACCTTCAACATAAAAAAGGAAAAAACAAACATTAAAACCAACTCACATATATAAAAAAGTTTATTATTAAAAATGAACATGTTCTCCCAATTTCATTAGTGCCCATCTTTGTCGCGTTCCTTTGTGAATCCCATCCATAATCTATTGTTGATCTAGATGTTGAGCTGCTTCTTTTGTTGTTATACTCGGTTGTCCATATCCCACGGCCTTTTTCCTATTCATAATACAGAGCCTTCATAAAAACCATAAATTCACAAAGTTAGAGAAAAACTTATCTACTATTCTAAAACCAACACCAATTAACCTAGACTCAAGTAGAAATTTCATTTAATGTTAGAATCACAACTTAGAGATACCCAAAAACAAAACTAAAAACTAACCTCTTCACACAAAAATGGACATCCAACTAACTAAAATAGTTAGGAATTGACCCTTGACAAAAGAAAAAACACAACCCCCTTTACACTTGAACAATCCCACAATATTGATATCTACCCAAGGAGAAATAGGTTAGTGAAGATTACAATCCACCTTCTAATCTTGTTAATTCCTCAGTCACTTCATCTTCAAATTCAATAATAGTGGCTCCCAATTTCCTGTTGGGAAATGCCGGTACACCCCAAGGCGCAGTAGAAAAATTATCCGGCATAATCCACTAGTGATCCATGTACAAGGGACGAATTCAGGGTGATAAAGGATGAAACGTTACCTTAATAAATCTGCAATCTGGAAATCCATAAAGAATTCAGAATAACCAAATCGAATCCGAGTCGTCACAATAGCGTTCTGACCTTTACGCAGTCCACCCAAATGAAACGAACAATATTTTCTCTTCTCTAACTATTAGAGAGGTTTTTCAAAAATGAGGGATGAATGGCTGCTAGACCTTATGCCTTTATATAGCATTTAAAAACCTAATTCTAATTAAATTCATATTCTTAAATATACAATATATTTAACCAAATATAATAAAATATGTAGAATCTGATTCTACTTTAATTAGGTTTCTTTTAGAGATATATATATATATATATACTTTAATAATATTTGATAATTACAATAACTTATCAAATATATATATATATAAACGAAATTATTCATAATTACAATAATTATAACAATTTTGGTTTCTCACTAATTACGTGTACAACAAGTTTGTACACATGCTATCTAATCGATATTTGTTCGTTTCAATCATAGGGTGTGACCCTTGTAGGTTCATGTAACGTTAGCAGTAATATCTAGAATAATTCTAATATTACAAGCAATGAGTGGCATCTAGCAATACATCATTGCTACCTAAGTTACATGTAATTGTGGTTCGATTTAACCTTTTTTCGTGATTAACTTCTTTTATGTATTTCATCCTTTTGTCCTCGTATCTAGATCGGACACAAGTCATGGATTAGTCACACTTGTATAGTCCATCTAATGTTTCTTGATATCTTGAGTAGACTATTATAAACGAATAATTATGATATCCCATATCAATTTATTCGAGCATGGTCATGCATTTTCTAGTCTCACTCAATCAAGTGGCCTATGATATTACTCCTATTATGTAGGAGGGACAAATCCTATCTTGATCAACCATATTTCGCTACATGGATTATGACATATCCAATACCAGTCTTTATAGTGTAGTCAGCTATTACACACGTTTGACCGTATCAAAATATGTCACTCACGATGTTGAAATAATGATGATATCAAGTCTGGGGGTCATACATGTAGTTATCACCATAAGCAATGTTGTGACTGTCACATAATAATCCAAGAAACATGCTCGTAACGGGTCAGTCTAGTATGTTGTTCCCTAACACATACTTATGTATTGATTTTGACATCTTCATGTCAATGACAACATTTTGTCATCAATCAACTACATATTAGTCTTAATACATTATTGTTGTCCAAGCCCACAATAATTCTTGACTAAGGACATTCAAGAATAACTATATTATTCTAAGGACTTTATTATAATTCAATTTATTTATAGATACACAGAATAAGACTGAAATAATAATAATAATGGCTTTATATTAATAAACAAGATAAAATAAGTATGTCTTTTACAACCATCTCATGATTGGTCTTTGGGCATACTCCAACATTTCCACCATCTCCAACGCATTTCTCGCTACAATGATACTGTGTGCTCCTCAATATTGAGAAAATAGATAAGCTGATTTGTTGGGCTAAGTTTTTTAGATATTGCAATTCAAAAAATGGGATATATTGCACTCCATTTTTTATTTTCCAATATATTGTATTTTGAACAATAAAAAGTGAAGTCAACATGTGTTCCTACCAATTTCATTGTTCATGATTTTTTTATTAAAAATTTTCAAAAGTCGTCTATCTATGTTGTGCATCCAGTTAAATAAAGGGGTAGTGAATAGTGAAGTCAACTTGTGATCCTCCGTCTTCACTGTTATTTTAATTAAAAAAATTATGAACATTGAAGTCGGCTTGTGATCTTATCGGCTTCTACTTTCATTGTAGAAAACACCATAAATCTGAAAATAAAGTGATATGTGCAATTCTTGGGGATTTTTTCTAGTTAAAATGTAATGACCTAATTTTTAGGTGAGTAATTTGGGTCTGAAATATGGGTTCGGGTATATTAAGGTTGTGAACTAAATTAGAAGAAACTAAAAGTTGGTGATTCAATTTTGGAAGAATTGGTGACTAAAATGAAAAAGGAATAGAATTTGATGACTTTAGTATAAATCTTTAATAATTTGGAAGGTCTTGAGTGTGGTTTACCCATTTTATTTTGGGAGTGGTTATATTTGGTATGTTTTCGGGTGTTGGGTAGAAAAGAAAGAAAAGAAATAATAGAGAGAGAGAAAGTGAGTGAAGTGTGTATTTTAGAGAGAGTAAATGCTTGAAACTTGATCTACTATCGGTCGTGCCGTCGTGGATGTCACCGTTGGCACTATTAGGTTTAGCATGTCAAGACGAGTCGGATAGTGGCCCCCTCATCGTTGTTGTTGTCGTCGTTTGTCGGGGTGAGGAGAAAGGAAGTTCGGGTAGCTAAAACATTGAGATCCATTACACTACGCTGCAAATCGACCTCACCAATAAACTCCCCAGCGTCGAGAAAGTTAGTCTGGTGCTTCACCGCCTCCGTCCGCTACAAGACGATGTCACACACGCCACACATGCCACCGCCTGCGTGTGGGCAACGTCCAGCTACGAGTGAGGCAGACAAGCCTTGGGCCAAGATTACTGAGCTAGCTATTGGGCCAAATGTCTATTGGCCTGCTGAGCCGGTGCAACGAGCTGTGAGTCACCTTTGACTAGGTCTATCATCTGTTAACTTGGAGCCATTGACCAATCACGAGCTGTTGACCAATAACATTGACTGTTGACTAGTCGTTGTTAACTTTGACTAGGTTGATCGTTGGCTTTTTGACTTAGAGTTGGCTTTTTTCAGGATAACATACTTGGAGGGTTTTTTAAGTCCTGAGTTCGATTATGTAGCCCGTTTCACCAAATTCAAACCCAGTAAGTTGCCTTTCCACATTTAAAGTTAAGAATTAGTCTAGTAAATAGTTTTATTGTAGTGATTAATTTATATCTTTATTACTTTGTATCTGAGGAATATTGAGGCTTCAAGTGTTTGATCGAGAGGGGTCGAGGATGCGTTAAAGGCTGACGAATGTATCTTGTGATTACCTAGTGGTTTATGGTTAATGTGTGAATGTATGTGATTATTGATGCGACTAGGATTGATTTTTTCAAGGTTCATAATGAATATGACATAAGGATAGTTTAGACTGATTAAGATTTGCTTGACTCAACAAATGAATTGGACGATTCAAAGGATTTCTCAAACTTAATTATGAAATTGATAAGTCATTGTTAGTCTCGAAACCTTCAAACTCTTATTTACCTTGTTAAGAGTAAAATGTATGAAATACCCGGGGTGTTAAATGACAAAAACATTCTAGAAGTTGATATGACTAAAATGACGATAAGTCATTGTTAGCCTCAAAACCTTCAGACTTTGATGTGTAAAATGATTAAAATACCCCAGGAAGCTAATAAGACCTAGAAAACTATGTTAGACCCTATAGAACCCTTGATTTACTTTGTTAACTTTCATATTTACTAGGAAAATCCTGATTATTTGTCTCTAGCCCTTGAATTCACCCTTGAGTTTGTAAAGTGTTCGAACCACCCTTTAAGTTCAGATTTAGATTATTTATTTTAAGGCCAATTTACTAAAATACAATTTATGATTAAAATGGCTAAAAAGCCCCCATATCATGTAACCCCTCAACCCGGCCTAATCGCTAGACCTGAACTGAGGAGATCACATTAGGTTTGCTGAAGCAAACCTGAACTAACTTATTCAAACTTAGGTCCATTTTTTATTTTATCTTCTCTATATGCATTATTAAGTCCTATGGTGTACATACAAGCAACGGTTAAATTTTCATTCGAAACGGACACCGAATAGGCACTAAATCACAAATTTTAGCATTTTGGGGACCAAATTGAAAATTCATAAAATTATAGGGACTTACTCAAAAATAAAGGAACCATTCAGTAATTAACCAACATTTATACTCACATGCAAAATTTCAACTCGATTGAACACTTAGAACTCATTGAATTGATAAACTTATGTTATAGGACTAAAATATAACATTTCAGACTATTTTTCAGCTTTGTAGAACCATCCCCACGAAAGGTTTCGAAACCTTTTTTCATGGTTTCAAAACCTTTATTCCAATAGCCAACATTTAGACTCACATGCAAAATTTCAACTCAGTTGAACACTTAGAACTCATTGAATTGATAAACTTATGTTATAGGACTAAAATATAACATCAGACTATTTTTCAGCTTTGTAGAACCATCCCCACGAAAGGTTTCGAAACCTTTTTCTTTGGTAAACCTTTATTCCAATATCCAAAATCGGCCTCCTGGTTTTGAAACCTTGGGCCTGGTTTCGATACCAGCTTCAATAGGTTTCAAAACATGTGCATCTAGTTTCGAAACCTCCCTACAGAATTGCAGAAAATGCATATTTGTATCACTTAAAAACCTCCCTAAACATATCCACATGACCTAATCATTCTTATAATGAATTATGAGCAAATCAAAAATACAAAAACACACATGTACTTCAATTTTCAGCATCAATGAACTACTACATCAAAATGTCAACATAAAAGTCAAAGATTGCATAATCAATCCAATATGAAGAACTCAAATAGTCATTTTATGCATGTTTGGACTTTTAACTATTTGGACATGTCACAAATGGCCTATTATACATTTCAAACATGCTCAAACTATAGCCAGTTCAAAACAACATCATTTGACCTCCAAACTCAAAATTAAGCATCCAACCATTATTTGCATATCAAGGCATATTAAAGCATATAGATCCCATACAATGATCAACCAAATTCACAATATTAACATGCTTAAAAGGTCATCAAACTAGAAAGATATAGAGCTCCAAAAAAATACAAAAACACATTACAAAAATCCCCCAAATGACATGGTAACACATTGCATTATTAACGAAAAATATTAAACTAGTTTTCATACTTAATTAAATCAAAGTCATTGGATCCCATTGCCTCGAATGCTGCCCCAAGCCTCTATTTCTTTGCAAAGATGAAATGGGAGCGTAAGCAATGCATGCTTAGTGAGGAAGCTCAACAAGTATTCATTTATGTAATATAAAACTGTTTATGAAATCATGTTTTCGTTTCAATTTTTTCATTCTCAAGGCATTTAACAATTGTGCTTGTTCAAAACATATGCATCATGCTTTCATTCTTTATTTACATCATATTTTCATATTTTGGCAATCAATGTAACTAGTTCAAACCATCATTTTATCATAAATTTCATCGGATACACAGATTATAGTGGTGATAATCTTTCAATCACCTATATAATTGTGGCTACCTCTAGGCCTGGATAATGTCTTTCAATTACCTCAAAGCCAAGGATACGATCAATCAATTAGGCTCTAAGCCCTTTACGTTTTACAGTTGCCTTTCAATCCTATGGCATGTCAACTATATCCCATACTTTTTGAGAGTGTCACATAACCAATAAAGATCATACATGGACGGGAACTTACTGTTTTTCAATGCTACATCAGTATGTTTCATCTCTTTTACTCAAATCATGCTCATAGAATTTAAATCAATGGTAGCATAACATGCTTACTCATTTAAACCCAATCTCATGTTTATAAATCATGATCATTATGCATTGTAATAGCAAGTCTCATCCGCATGCATTTTATCAAATCGATTCCAAAACATTTATATGCATCAAATGCCAATTTGCAAGATAGTCGATATAAACCATTTCAACTTACTCTTGGACTTAAGAAAGTTTTTCACACTTCCTCTAAGTCCCCAAATAGAGCTAAAAGCTTGTAATTCTCTTAAAATTGTTTTCACTCACTGATACGTAATAGATTCCCTTGGTGATGCATCTCAAGCTGCCAAAACAATCTGAACTATGAACTAAGCTCGCCTTGCTCTTCCCCTGCTTCTTTGAAGAGATTCCCACCAAAATTGACATAACTTTTCTTTTGAAAAGAAATTTTAAAATAGATGAGATCTTTGGAAATCTTTTGTGAGGTTTTGTTAAAAAATAAAAAAAAATTAATCAAATGGGATAATGTCTATAGAAAACAAACAAGAAATGTAGATTTTATGAAAAAGAAAGTGGCAAGAAAATGTGAAGAGAAAATCTTGAGCAAATTGGGAAAATAAGAAAATAATTTTAGGAAACCAATTAATCGTCAAAACCTTTAGTCAATTAAGGTGGAAAACTTAATTAAAACATTTGGAAAATATAGCTCTCTAAGGATTCTTACTATTGGCCCTTTAACAATTTAGTCACTTAAAAATAATTTTGCAAACTTTACATTTTAATCACTAAAACCAAAATGTCACTTTAAACAATTTAATTAGCTATCAATTTAATTACCAATATGCTTAATAATAATTTTGAACATTTTTAGAAGACCAAACCAAAATCAAATTAACAAAATTTTATTTTTAAATATTTATTTTTACCTGAAACTTATTTAACCGAAAAATTTGGTCCGACCAAATCGTACCAACCAATCAAACCTATAATCCTTCTAACCCTATTTTGGGTGTTACATATCTTAGAATGATCAAAATTCCCTTATTCGTTCAATCATGAAATTACCGGTAAGGCTTAAATGACCATAATACCCCCGAGACTTGTAAATTCTAACTTATATGGTTCAAATCAATTCTGAAAATGCTACCAAAATGGAAGAATATCATACGAAGACATGTTTAATTTTTCGATGGAAAAATCTTCTAATGACTTATGAAGACTTATTCAACTATACAATGTAGCTTGTACTAATATAAGAATACAAGCGATGTGTACTTGTTCGAATACTTGGTAAATATATGTGTTGATAGGACATGGATGCATGATAAGTCTGTACTCTTCCTAACTAAAAGTTTACGTACAATGTTACATCTTGAGGATATGGTTGTCTGCATGATATGATATATCTCGAGGATTTGATTGTCAATCTCAATACTAGAACTGTTGGGAAACTTATTTCGAAATGTGTTTAGACCCCTTTTTACCTGACATGTCGTTTGGACCAACTTGATAATCTTTTTAGTCTATTTTAAGAACTAATAAGTCGTAATTGAACTTTAAGAATGCAAATTAGCTATTTACCCTTTAGGTTAAATTACCAAATTGCCCCTAAGAATCAAAATAGCCAAAATGCCCTTGAAAGCTAAACTGAGTGGAACACTCCTGATTGACCAAATCCTGAATGGTCATGATGTGTAAACTTCAAAATGACTTAGTGGAACCGTTAATTACCGACTCACTTTTATAATTGGTTTTTGGAATTCGTCCGGAATGTCAGAAGACTAGAGTACCCTTTCATGTAATTACTTAAGTAACCTAAGTATTTATTTCCCAGAATGTTTGATGACCGTTAAGTTTGACTACCTTTCTGAATCACTCCCAAATAGGTTATCAGTTAAAGGAAAGCACAACTTGATGCGACATTCTATTATTCCGTGTGAATCTAGTGACGACTCTAGATGTTATTTTGGCTTGAACATCGAATGATGTTTGAAATGAATAGCTTATATCTATCTAAGTCTGGTTCACACATGCTTGAGTTTTTGATAGGAATGAAGAGACTATAAGTCTAGATGACTCTCGCTTAACCATGGTAAATAATTACGCATGCTTGATTTATTTCATGTGTAAAGTCTTGTATACTTTATAGGTTTTCACTAAGTGCACTTGAGTAGATACTTGGCAAGTCCTTAAGACTCTAGGGTTGTATATGTTTGGGATGTTAGTCGTAAGGCATCGGCATCGACTCTTGTTATATTCAGTCGTAGTACGATAATGTTGACTCTTTTATATTTGGTCGTAGCATTATAGTGCCGACTCTTGTTATTATCAGTAGTACACATTTATGCCGACTCTTGTCCCGATCGATCGAGGTAAGAATGCTCTTGTGCCATTATATACTACACTATACATATACGTGAGTTGTGTACCACAGTTTGATACAGTTCTTGATTTGCACTCTTGCATAGTTTACTGAATGTAAATATTGTCTATAGTAATGATTTGTTAGGATGATTTATGAACCATATAGGTTATCCTGTTAATAACATGAATTATAGAATGGAAATAATTAATCTCGAAATGCTCGATCTCAAATAGTTAACGACTTATACTGAAACCTGTAGATGCCATGATTAAATCACACTAGATTTATGCTTAGCCTTTTTACCTACTAGTTTGATTATAACATCTTTAGGTAGTTTTGTATTATTGGACTCTCAAGCTCACGAAATTATTCATCCACACAGGTTATTAAGTTTGAGCAGTGACATCAGATGTTAGAGTTTTGGCGGCATTGCTTGTGGAGTATGGTACGTATGTAGTTAGGGGCATGTAGATCGTTTATTGTATTTATATTCGAGTTTGAACCTAGTTTTCATAATTGATTTTTAAAATCCTGCTTTGTATAAACATGTTTTATTCAGTATTTAGTTTTATAGTTTTTGAATAGTTTAACGAAATTTTAATTCATGTGGATCTTGATGTTTAGGTCACTCTTGTAACTCGAGTGAGACTCTTCAGATAGGTTCAAATCATTCGTATTTTTCTAGAGTGTTACATGCAATATTGCAACAATTACTTGTGTGTGTTGAAATTATGTTAAAAATATAAAAATACATATCTTATATTCTGCGATAAAAAAAACAATAAAATTGTAACAATAAAATCAAATAAAGATTATTTTATTTATTTTTTAAATGAGAACAAGATTATTTAGATTTTTAACTTGCTCATTATTTCAAGTGTTTTTTAAAGGGTTAAATACATATTTAGCCTTCGAAGTTGTCCAATTTATCGCTTTAATTTTTTTTATCACGTTTGTACATAAAATTGTAAATATCACTGTTAATCTATGCTATTGTTATTACTCAAGATAACATAGATCGATAAAAAAAAAAAAAAGCTTCATGTGACAATTTTTAAAGAAATAAAAAATTAGAAAATTCTCAACTTTTAAGCAGGAAATTGAAAAAAAAAATTGCAAATAGTTTAATATATATTATAATTTTAAATTTTTAAATTATTAAAAATCCATCTTAAAAAACTATTATCTTTTTAATTTTTTTAAATACAATTTTACCACATGATTCTTTCTTATCATATTATCTGATAGTACTTTATTTATCTAATATTATCTTATAGTACCTTATTGGTTGAGATCACGGATGACGTGGTGAGACAGGTCCATATAATAATATATCAATTAGAAAAATATTAAATGGACTCTGCTCACCACGTCATGCGTAGTCCCAGCCAATAAAGTCCATTCATCTCATTTATTTTCAAGGTGAATTTCACCCCTTTCCTATATGTAAATAAAGAGTGGGTGATTATTTGGAAGTTACTTTGAGGTGGATGGATCTTATTGGTTGAAACCATTATTGGTTGAAACCATTGATGACGTGGTGAGATAAGTCCATATAATAATTTATCGTCTCACCACGTCATCCATGGTTTCAACCAATAAGGCCCATCCACCTCAAAGTAACTTCCAAATAATCAGCCACTCTTTATTTACATATAGAAAATATGTGAAGATTCACCTTGGAAATAAATGAGATGGATGGACCTTATTGGCTCGGACTATGGATGACGTGGTAAGTAGAGTCCATCTAATAATTTTTCTAATCGATAAATTATTATATGGACCTGTCTCACACGTCATATGTGGTCTCAACCAAAAAGATTCATCCACCTCAAAGTAACTTCCAAATAATCACTCACTCTTTATTTACATATAGGAAATATGTGAAGATTCACCTTGAAAATAAATGAGATTGATGGACCTTATTGGCTAGGACTACGGATAACGTGGTGAGCAGAGTTCATCTAATATTTTTTCTAAGAAAAATTTTACTGTGTTCGACGAGCACCGATGAGCACTATTAATCTAATTTATAAAGATTTAAAATCCAAACGAACTTACCATATAATTTTAATTTTTTGAAAAATCAAAAGGTAATTTAATTAAAATTCTTTTTTTTATTTTTTCATATTCTTTTAAAAATTATTAAATCCAAATTTCTATTCCAAAATCATCAAAATCCTAGTTTTTTTCTTCTACATCGCCGCCGCCGGCCACATCCTCACCTTCCTGCCATCGCTCGTCTGTGGCCGTCGTTGAGCTCTGTCGCCCTTCCCCTCCTTCGTTGCAAGTAGGTAATTTATTCCTAGTTCCCCATTCGAACCCTAACTATATTTAATTTGATACTATTCAAACCTTAATTCCCAAATTGAGTATCCTAATTCACATATTAGAACCTCAATTACTTTAACATTATCCTAATTTGTATTTTAGAACCCTAAATCCCATGTCCGATTCAAAATCCCCAAATTATATGGTAAGTTTTTGGATTTTAAATCTTTATAAATTAGATTAATAGTGCTCGTCGTTAGTGGTGCTCATCGGTGCTCGTCGAGCGCTGCAGACTCATCCTTTTTCTAATCGATAAATTATTATATGGACTTGTCTCACCACGTCATCTATGGTCTCAACCAATAAGGTTTATCCACCTCAAAGTAACTTCCAAATAATCACCTGCTCTTTATTTACATATAAGAAAGAAGTGGAGATTCACCTTGAAAATAAATCAGATGGACAGACCTTATTGGCTGGGACTACGGATGACGTGTTGAGCCGAGTTCATCTAATAATTTTTTGTATTACAAATTTGTATTTAACCCTAACCCATTTATGTAATATTTCTTTTTAAAAAAATATTCCGACGAAATGTTAAGTGAGTTTTTAGTGCACTTTTTCCTGATAATTTATAGAGAAAATAACCTTTCCATGATGGTGCGTAATTCCCTTGCCATCATCCATTTCTCTAAATAAAGGAAAACTATTGTATGTGCAATAGTCTTCGGACGCAGCAAAACAACATTTATTCAATTCCTTAAATTGGACTTCACGTTCAATATTCATGCAAAATAATCAGACGATCAAAGTCTTTAATTATTCATAGGCTGATATTATATAAAAACAAAATTTGTATTTAGTTTAAATTGTTCTCCTTTAGAATAAATATATTGAAAACTATGTACCAAATGAAATTTTACAGACAATAACAACTATTTCTAACAAATTCAAGTTGAAAAATCAATGAAAATTAAAACATTAATTATCCTCAGACCGGGGAGAGAGAGAGAGAGCAACCTATGATATTTCCAGTGTTCCTATTGAATCCAAACATACAACTTGAATTACGTTTAAATGAGAAAATTGCTAGTCTATTGACGTGATTCGTGAGCAAACAAAAAAATAAATAAATCCCTACACAAAAAAATTGCCAAATCTTCAGTTTTTGAAAACAATGAATAGATTTACGTTTATTCATGTGGAAATATCGCAATCCTCACGATCTTTAGATTCCAAAGTCCCATTCTTGGAACCACCCTTGAAAACAACATTCAAATCACCACATTCAACATAGAGCACCAAACTCCTCCTGAACCAGGACCAAGACCTGCTTTTTAAGTTGGCCCAAACCCTGAACTTCAACAAGAAATTCACCGCCCCGTCCTTCTGATCCCTGCCCATGTCCTGGGCGATCCAAAGGGGCACCGCGTAATGAGCCGACATGCCCGTGATGATCACCACTCGCATCGTGGTCTTGTTCCTGCTTTCCAAGAACATGGGGTTCTTCCAAGTAAACCCCACGTCGTAATTGTCATTGTAATTCACAAAACCCTCCACTTTGTCCAAATACATGTCTAGTTTCTTGTTCGGGTTCTCGACCGTAACTTTGGCATCCCACTTTGCCCTGAAAGGATTTGCTTCCGCGTCGAAGTTGGTGACGGACATGTTGTCGACGTGGAAAATTGGGAACCGAGGGAGAAGGGTCGCCCAGATTATGATCCTCGAGATGACCAAGAACAGAATGACCACAATTAAAAATATCAGAAAGCAGCGACAAGGCCACGAAAAACCACCGCTACGGGGCGGCGATTCTGTATAACCCTGACCGTAATAAAACGCCGGCGGGGGCTGCGCCTGCGCGTGAGGGTAATGCCCGGGAGGAAGTGGGGCGTACCCTGTGAATTGGCCATTGGGAGGCATAACTCCTGGCGGGTAAAACACC